>JAVTVY010017981.1:0-73900 GCA_036873755.1 Hanleya hanleyi
CTTATTTATCTTGGCTGTTCCTAAGACCGGGTGAGGCAGAACTGGTCCGGGCCTAGCGATCGCCAAGTCACACCACTCTCAGTCCACAATCGTCTTCCGTCCAACTTGCTTCTTGGGAGTTGAGCGCAGAAGACGGAGCTGAGAACAAAGAGAGGAAAAACATTTAAAGTCTCTCGCCGGCAGGAAAGTGAGGTTATTCAAAATTTACAAATTGAAATGACCTAACACGAACAATTTGTCGAGAAGAGGAACAACAGCAAGAACAATACTAAAAGCAGTTTGATGCTCTAGTAAACTGTACCGGTAATACACATGCTGGGACGAATATACTCGTCCCAGATACTTGGTAGAAAGAAACCATAGAAGACTTCACGACTTACGTGTCAATAGGCTTGTATCCTTGGCCGGTCAACAAACAATCCCACCACGCTAGTAATTTCAAAATTTTCTCATAGTGAAGAAATTAAAATTAGTGCATAACTCCATCTGAATTATACGCAAAATACAGTATACAGATGGAACCAGTTTGGTGAGAAACAAACAAATCACATGTATAAACCAATTTGTATACCAAGGCATAATACAGTTTCATAATAAACAGTGGGTAATCGGATTAAATACTCACGATAACCAACACGAGATCCCTTTGTAGATCGCACCCTAATCACAAAGAGATCAGCACGGGCGCTTATTAAAATACAACAAACAGTCGTAGCATTGAAGTCCCGCAATATCCATTACGTTATTATTATAGCATCGTTTATAAAGAGTTGAGTTGTGGTTACGTACACAAAAACAACAAACACATAAACATGAGAGGTAGAATAAAACCCCATAAGTTCTCTCTTGAAGACAGGATATCAAAATTACATAATAATAGTTGATATAACAAGAGATTACCTTCTTGGCAGGACCAAAGAATTGAATGCATGAAAGTAACGAACTACCAAGTCCGAAACAACAATAACCACATGGAACAATGACGGACGGCTTATAAAGAATCGTATTTCCCCGGCAGGGAAAAAACGAACCTCCCGCGTCAAACCAGGGTCGTACTCACACTCTTGGTAAGGATTTATACAACAATTTAATGGATAAAATCATGACGAAACAAAAACCTGTTCGTTCAGAGTACAACACAATAGGCTCACATACCGACCGCGGAATGTTGGGAGCCAATAAAAGCCCACAATAAACACACCGGGTCGCAACACAAAGTTTGCGACGTATTTCCCGGGGGACTGTGTCATTAATTACACATGAGAATTTCATAATGACTTCTAGAATAACATCGTCAGACGATCATTTCAAGAGAATTTAAAATCTCCGCCAAAAACCAATATTTAGCGACGTACGTCGGAAAATACTAAATACGTCCGACTCAAAGAAGTCCAACATTCGCCCCAACAAATAGATCGGGAACGGAATTAAATAAACTATGTAGATTTAACCGTTTATTTGTTTTCTTCCTTCAAGAAGATACATGTGGTGAACCGATAGGTAAAGGAGAAATAACCTGGGGTGAAGGTTCCTTTTGTTCGACGGGAACAATAGACTGGCCAGGCTTGACCGACCGGGCCTTTGTTGAACGTAACAAAGGAACTGGATTTGGATCGACCCTAGACAATGAAACTCCGAACCGGGTCAAACTGTCTAGCAACCTGGAATTATCATCGTGTAGGACGGTACCGCTTGGTGGTATACAAACTGACACGGGAGACTCTGGGTCTTGACCAGCTCGGTCAAGAACTTCATTACACTTCATATCATTGACCAAAGAAAATTTCTAAGACCCGTCTGTCGATCTCCGACAAAGACGGGTCATCACAAGCATGTAACAGAAAAACCCGACGGGCCTGGGCATAATTCTTCCAGGCCGCCGGATTCCATAATACCCATTCCGCGCACGTGGACGCCAGGTAACATAAATGTTTACAAGACAAACAAGCCGTATGAGCGTCTAAAGGGGATAAATTTTTCCCGCACGTACGACAAGGAATACCAGTCGGAACTTCAGACATAATAATACAGTAAGTTCCGAATGAATAACAAAAACAAGACTTGATAAAGGATATTACACCAGCGAGACAACAACAACCAATGTTGTAAGATTGCCTCTGAATACTTCCCTAGATGTGCACTGCTCGAGCAAACAAGAGAAAGAGGATGAGAATAAGGCTACAGTCGCCTATATAGTGGCCACGCTGGAATTGAGTGAAGAGCTCTCCTAGGGGCGGACAACTCTCTCCTAGGGGAGTTAACTTTTTCTTTTAAACTTCCGTTTTCTACGTTTGATTGTGCAATTAATAAGGGATTAAAGGCATTAATTAAAGCAGGTTTAAGACTTAGGTAGCAAACGAGAGAATTGTGACTGACTGATATCGTCTAGGCCTAGTCTCGGTATAGAGAAGAACAGATGAACATTGAACTGAGCAATCTCTTTGATGTCCAGAATTCCATTGTTGTTCACATCACATTGATGGAAGAGCTTCTCAATGTGCTGAAACAATAAAAACAGTAAAATAGACAATGAAAATTGAAATAATTCTAGCATATAGGTTTATGTATAGGATCATCTGGATAAACACAGTGATATAATCAAGGAGCTGATAGATATGGACATGTTGCAAATTTGACTAGCAGATTTCAGATGGTCAAAACTTGTCCCCAATAAATTGTGTAATATTAGGCCGATATGTGAAACTACAATACCAGTGTTTGTGACATCTAAGGTTATCACTAAGAGGCTTCTCTGAGTGGGCAAACACTCAGCCATCAATGATCAGATGCTTTTTTCCAAGTATGATTTTTTTTAGAAGACTAAAAGGCATTCAAATTGTGTGAAATTATAAGCCCATAGGTAGGAATTTTCCCTCTGGAACATGGGTCTCAACCCTACAATGGATATGGGAGAGAGAGCTAGAGAATTAAGGTTAAATGTTGCATTCATCAATATATTTCCACTATATAGAGACAATCCAGCAAAAATCTAACAAAAACAAGTTGGTAATCCAGAAGTAATCAACACAACACACCAAAAACATGTACATACATTAAAACTTATGCAACAAACCTATTTCTCTCAAATAACCTAAAATAGTCTTCTTTTACTCAGAAAGATCTTCTAAAGAAGCTTCTTGATAAAAAGAATCTCTTACAATCTTAAAATCCATACAGTCGATCAGAATATGTTTCACTGGGAGATCTTTGTGGCATGGAATACACCTTGGACCTGGTTCCTTTTTCAGTAAAATTTGTGAGTTAATCGAGTATGGCCAATTCTACATCGCTTGATCATGGCTTGATCGAATTGTTTCTGGCTACTCAGATGAATCATATCCTAAAAATGAGTTTTTTGAAACTCATGAAGTTTGTTAATATCTACAGCATCCTATAAAGTTGGAAACAACTTTCTCACATGAGCACATTTAGAGGGTCTGAAATCGCTATATGGGATTCCAACAGGATCAACTCAACTTTTTTTTCTTTCAAAAATATAATTATTTCCCACCTTTTCATACACCACAATGACACTGGATGTCATAAAAACGCTTTCTATATGCAGGGCTTGTGTTTTGAGGCGAGTGATTAAGGTTAAAGGATACAATCACTCGCCTCAAAACACAAGCCCTGTATATGACCTACATCGATCTATATACCCCTCCTCTACTAGATGCAGATCTAGTACTAGAGGAGGGGGATGTAGGTCGTATAGAAAGCCTTTTTAGATACTTTGTATGAGTATATTTAGTACCTCCTTGGAGAGATATTTCAAGGCCTGTGGATTGGCATTGTGCCAAACATAGAACTGTTCCTTAGACAGTTCAACTCGGTCATTCTCTAGCACAATCCATTTCACCCCTACAAATATATAACGTTAAATTATTCACCAAACGTTCCACCAATAGAATCTATGACCAGGAAAAAGCAAACAATGAGAATTTTTTAGATATATAAATTTCATATTCTGACATGAAAGCTCATGCAAAAGAAAATAGTAAGTCTCAAACATGCTACCCTTCCTGTCCATTTATACAAAGCTATAGTAATGAACTTGTGAGTAATCCCTGTGTAACCATTTAATAATAAACACTTCTAAGGTATCACAGGAGAGAATTTTCAAACCCCTTAAACTTCTGTGGCACAAAGATGCACAGTTCTCTACTTAAGTCACTATATGACAAACATTACTAGATGGTTTTTGTCAGTAAAAGTCACAAGATTAAACATACCCGAGATTCTAAGACGTCTCAACTTCTGGAGCTGACCAAACTTTTGTGGTAACACAGTGATTGGATTCTCCTCCAAATTGAGTTCTACTAGCTCTCTTAGGCTACAGACTTCATCAGGAATCATCCCTGTTAGTAACATGGACAGACTCAAGTGGGTCAGGTGACTGCTGTTCGACCAATGGGTTGGTAGTTCTTTGATGAGGAGGTTGTTTGCCTTCAGGTCTACAAGATTGGGGACTTTACTGATGTCTGATGGCAGGTGTGTCCAGGGCATTTTATCAAACTGGATATACTTGAGCTGCTTACATTGAGCAAGACCTTGTGGTGGCTTCACCAGTTTCTGACAGTTCTGAAGATGTAGAAACTCCAGCCCAGCAAACCGTTCACAAAAATCATCTGGAAAGCTCTCGGGGCCGGTCATCAGCCAATGGAGTGCATTCACCGTCTCCAGGTATGGCTCAAACAGGCTGTAGTCGAAGGCTACTTCAGAGAGAAAAATGTCAGGTGCTGCACTAAAACTGATCAAATGGGCTTTACACACGACCGACTCCTTTTCTCTATACACACGGACCAGTTGTGAGGCACTGGTCAATGGATTAAAATTATCCTCACTGACGATGTCCAGTGCCTCAATGGAATCCTTGATCTCATGAAGGATGCTCTGTGAGCGCGGCTGATCTGAATCCATATTTGGGAGACCATCTTGAGCTTCTGCTAGTACACAACTCGTAGCAGCATACGTATGCAACACATGGATCATCAGTGATTCCACCTATCAATTCAGGCAGAAAATTGCATCAATTATATCACTGCATTACAAATTTATAATCAAATTTTCATTTAATGCTCACTCATCTCAGAAAAAAGGCTTTCATTTGGCTTTCACTTTCGGGTCACTTTGGAAAGAAAAAACCCACTAGAATACAGAATATGGTAAGAGATTAGCTGGATTAAAAATGCCAACCAAATGTTAATTCAGAAAGAAATCTGCCCATATTCACCTCTTCTCTGCTGCACTGTATGTCTCCTGTTTTCAACATTTTATCAAATACAGGTAGTTTTAACTGCAAAAGGAAAAAAATCCAAATATTACACAGCAAAACATGCCAAGAGAGAAAGGCATTTACTCAAGGATTGATATTCAAATATCCCACTGTACACAATAAAATATGCAATTTAATAGGGAAAATCAGAGGGCATCCTTGGAATCTGGGCTATGAAAGAAACATGTAATATCATAAAGTTTGTCCCAGTTTATGAGAGCTTGTACAAGTACCCAAATTTCAGAGCTGTAGAACTGTGAGTTGAATGGATCCTGTAAGTTTGAGATGCTCTAGGTTTGGGGATACAAAGAGATAAAAGTGATGTTTGCATTCCATAGAATGTGGCAAAGTCTACTGAAAAACTATGTATGACAGCTACATAATGAGTGGAGCAACACCAAGTTGAGGACATAAAGTAGTCATAGGGCAGGGGGGCTAGGACACAACCTTGAACTCCAATAAGTTGAAAGTTTTCAGACTGTAACATACCAGTGGTGGAGGAGGGGAGAGTGAAAATCTGAGTAAAGAAGACCTCTACAATGCCTTCTACAGACATCAGTTGTACCTGCCAACCATGTTACAGGTTGCCATGCTCGGGCTATACCAGCTTTATAGTGAGAAAGACAGGGTATGGTCTGTTTAAACACAATGTACACCAATTAATCAAACTCAACGCATGTCATCAATAAGCCTCCAAATTAAAAGAATAAATATTCAATTTTGAGGCTAACATCCAAATGGAGGTGTGGACAGATACCGAGTGTCAACTATGTGTGGCAGGCCGACAAACTTACTGGCTTCATGATGAGGGAAAGGTATGCCCAGCCTGTCATAGGGAGAGTGAACAAGAGACTGGGGTTAAGTATCGTGGTGGGCACGAGTCCAGGGGTGTTAATGAAGTGACTGGGTGGCAACACCTGTACATTCTCCTCAGCCAAGGCATGGAGTTGTCCTGTAATACATTATACAAGGGCCATTATTATTCACATATACATAAAAAAAACACCAATACATTTCTATTCATTTCTGCCACACCCCATATGTTTTACCAAATAACATTATTACATATAAAGAAGAAGCCCAGGAGTGATCTAATTCCAATATATGGCTACTGAAAACCTGTTCATCGAAGATTGTTTGACGACATGATTTTCTTCAAGTACCCAGGTGGAAAGGCCAGTCTGTGCACAGCGACATGACCCATACAGACAAGTTCAGGGACAATAATAATAATCTAATTGATGGACCAGAGCCTTTCTTCCAGATAAAGGCTTGTAATTACTAGAATAGAATAGAAATTCCTTGTTTACTGCAGTAAAATAACTGTGGACACCCACGTGATTATGGCCATATATTATACATCTATGTGTTTTCTATGTGTCTGAAGGTATTTTACTATTTAAACTGAAATTTCAGAAATGTGCTACTTAAGAGCCCAGTTTCTGTTGTGGAAGAAACAAGAGAGGCTCCAGAATTGATCAATATTTATATTACAGGTCATTACAGGTTTGTAGGCAACCTCAACAGATCAAATGAGGTTTTTGTGACTGAAGCTTTAGAAATGGGCGTCAATGCTCATATCAGCACTGGCTCATAATATAGTGGGCACCCATGCCATAGGCAGTGATCAAACTGTACACTCAGCCTATTATATCATGATCTATCCTAGCTGTTTTACCACAGTAAACAAGGAATTATTTCTAATTCAATGAACTGTAGCAAGTCTGCCAGTGATTTACATACACTGGATATCCACTTGTTTTGATAAAGTTTAGCTTCAAACTAGACACACAATGATCTTACAGTTTACTATGTAAACTGTCAAATAACTAAGGAATACCTCCTACGTATCCATCAATACATCACCTGTATATCGTTATCCACAAAGATAATCAGGTGAGCAGGAATGCAGCTTGCAGGTATTGACTGCCAATCCGACCATACACAATCAATGATGGACAGTTGACAACCATCCAGGCTGGTTTGTAGGCTGTTGGTAAGCCAATCCAAATCAATAGGTATTCTCTATAAAATTCACCTTGTACTTGTTAAGATGAGCTCAATCAAAGACAACGTATAGGAATGAATCAAATGTGTACAACCAACTCACCAAAATGACAGCAGAGTCTGTGAACAGACAAGTCAGAGAAGAGGCAGTGTAGGTCAGGGTAACACAGCATGTCTGTCTCTAATCCGGAGGGGAGATAAACGAATGTGTCATACACTTGAGCAGAGCCAAACGAGCGGATGTCCCAGCCACTCTCAGGGTCTTGTAACAATGTCCAATTCTGTAATTTGGCCATTTCAAGCAATTGTACTGGAAATAAACAGAGAAACATTACAGGGACACCATGTAAAATAGAAGTAGTTCAAAAACTAATCGGGTTATCCTAGATGAATAATGTTCTACTTACTAATGTTAAAAGCTGCAGATCAATGAACATCATTCAATAATATTTCAATAACCAATTACAACTTCTACATGTATAATGTGGAATGAATACTGAATTTTTGTCAGCACTTAATATACATATGAATATGCAGACCTCACATAATCCTGGTATGAGTACGTACTGTCTTGAGTAGAGAAGATCTCCATTATTACCCTCACGGAAATAGGGCGCGCGCCCTATTTAGGGCGCGCGCCCCATCTGCGCCCCATCTGCGCCCCAATTGCGCCCTACTTGCGCCTTGTCTATCTACTGCGCCCTAATTGCGCCCCATTTCTTCATCCCATCCACCCTGCTGCGCCCTAATTGCGCCCTTCAGGAATGCGCCCTAGACTCTAGAGATAGGGTGCGCGCCCTAACTGCGCCTTATTTACTTTGAAATTTTCTCTGATATCCGGACTGCGCCCTACTTGCGCCCTGTGGACATTGATGTTTTCTCCAAACTTCAGACTGCGCCCTATCTGTGCCCTGTGGACTTAACTACTTTTTCGAGAACTCAGACTGTGCCCTAAATGCGCCCTCTGGACATAACCATTTTATCTAAAATTCAGAGTGAACCCTACATGTATACTTGTGCCTTCTGGACTTTTTTTCACCAACATTCATTTAGCTAGTAATCACATATGCATGTGTGTCATTTTAAAGACATGTGCATGCATGTCTTAGTCAAAAAGTTTTTTCCAAAAATTCAGACTGTCTGCTTTCTTCACTATTCTGAGCTATGAATTCATTAATGTAAAATTTGAACTTTCAAACTAAATTTAATAACATTATTTCAACAAAAAAATCAGACTTTTACTTGAAGAAGCTATTGCTCCTTATCTGCGCCCCGACTGCGCCCTACCAGTACATGTACATCATTCATGCTATTATTCTCAGAGTGCGCCCTAATTGCAAATGGGCGTCAATGCTCATATCAGCACTGGCTCATAATATAGTGGGCACCCATGCCATAGGCAGTGATCAAACTGTACACTCAGCCTATTATATCATGATCTATCCTAGCTGTTTTACCACAGTAAACAAGGAATTATTTCTAATTCAATGAACTGTAGCAAGTCTGCCAGTGATTTACATACACTGGATATCCACTTGTTTTGATAAAGTTTAGCTTCAAACTAGACACACAATGATCTTACAGTTTACTATGTAAACTGTCAAATAACTAAGGAATACCTCCTACGTATCCATCAATACATCACCTGTATATCGTTATCCACAAAGATAATCAGGTGAGCAGGAATGCAGCTTGCAGGTATTGACTGCCAATCCGACCATACACAATCAATGATGGACAGTTGACAACCATCCAGGCTGGTTTGTAGGCTGTTGGTAAGCCAATCCAAATCAATAGGTATTCTCTATAAAATTCACCTTGTACTTGTTAAGATGAGCTCAATCAAAGACAACGTATAGGAATGAATCAAATGTGTACAACCAACTCACCAAAATGACAGCAGAGTCTGTGAACAGACAAGTCAGAGAAGAGGCAGTGTAGGTCAGGGTAACACAGCATGTCTGTCTCTAATCCGGAGGGGAGATAAACGAATGTGTCATACACTTGAGCAGAGCCAAACGAGCGGATGTCCCAGCCACTCTCAGGGTCTTGTAACAATGTCCAATTCTGTAATTTGGCCATTTCAAGCAATTGTACTGGAAATAAACAGAGAAACATTACAGGGACACCATGTAAAATAGAAGTAGTTCAAAAACTAATCGGGTTATCCTAGATGAATAATGTTCTACTTACTAATGTTAAAAGCTGCAGATCAATGAACATCATTCAATAATATTTCAATAACCAATTACAACTTCTACATGTATAATGTGGAATGAATACTGAATTTTTGTCAGCACTTAATATACATATGAATATGCAGACCTCACATAATCCTGGTATGAGTACGTACTGTCTTGAGTAGAGAAGATCTCCATTATTAGTGTTACCATGGTTACATACCTGATGGTCTGGAGTAGTCTGATAGACATTTGCTGAGATCTAGCAACTCCAGCTTGTAGTTCTTACTGAAATCATTCAGTTGGCCCTGCAATTATGAATATCATGTGTTATGGGGTTTTTTTGGTGAGGTTATGGTGCAATAAAGTGGCATTCATTCCTGGTCGAATCAAATTGGTCAATATTACATCACATGCTAATTGATCATATGATGACATATTCAAACCTTTCGGTTCTCTTACCTCTGTAAAAAGGTATGTGGGAGCAGGAAATATCCGAATGAACCTGGCCAGATCTGTAAAACAACAAGTTTGAATGAAAACCCGAGTGACCCATGTTCCCTGCAGTTGATACTATAGACAGTATGACAACATGAAAGGTTTATGAAAGGTTGTCTTTAAAATTGTACATTGAATGGTGGGACACTTTAGTTGAGTATTGGATATTGTGAAAATAAAATAGGTAAAACACAGGAAGGAAGCAATCAGAGATTGCTCAATTGTATGCCCCCCCTTCCGCTTTAATCCGACACTGCCCCACCATTGTTCTGTTCTTTATTGGTTGGTGGAGGCCTAATTTGGATAATTATAAAAATTCTGTTTCAGTCACTTTTTTTGCCATGCTTCACATAATACATATTCCAAGTATCAACCAACAAGTGATAATACGATGTTTCGATGCAAGATGGTCTCCAGGGCTTTCGCCAAATCCGAAAATGTGACCTGGTTATGAGACCTACATTCCTTGGGATTATATTGTGGTGAAATTATGAAGCGATCGGTGAACTTTGAATTTTGCACCCAATTCACTCTTTTTGGAGCAATTTCATACTTCAGGACCTATGTTGTCTGCTTTGGAATGTAGAATAACATATAATATAGCCATTTTCCTGGTCCAAATCGGTTATGGACTGAGATCCAGCCTGGACAAATAAATATATCCCATTCACTTAGGTTTGATAAACAAAGGGCCATAACTCTTGAAAATATAACCGAAAGCAGAGAAACTTCACGCTGCACACCTATGGGTCACTGACCATATATCATGCAAATTTCATACTTGTCCATACAATATTAACCGAGATCCAGCCCTACAAGTCCCAATTCACGAAGATTTGATGAAAAAAGGGCCATAACTCTTTAAAATATATGCGAAATGTGAACTACAGGGCCCTGACCACATATGCTGCAAATTTCATAATTGTCCATAAAATATTACCCGAGATACAGCCCGGACAAGTCCCAATTCACGCGAAACGCGGAGAAACTTTACGCTGCACAACCGTGGGGCACTGACCACATATCATGCAAATTTCATAATTGTCCATACAGGTGTCCAAACTGCTAGCCCTGTTACCTCGAAATAAATCGTACATGCCAGGAGATTGCTCCAAACCGGTTTTGGCCAGGAGCTTGAACTGGCATGCTCCGTTGCATGCTCTGATATCGCCAGACTGGGATGGGATTTCATTGAGACAAGACGCTTATATAGAATTCGGGTTGGAATGGAGGGAAGATTTTAATGGGGGATATTTTAGGCCTATATCGCAGTAGGTGTTGCTAGCCTAGGCACACAACGCTACTACATCTGGTGATCAGAGATAAAATTAATATTGATACGGTTGAGGATTTACGCCTGTAAACCAGACTGCGAAAATCTCGGTAAACAAACGCGGTGTGGAAGTAGGCCATTTGTCCTCTCACTTCGCGTTCCCCACCTTCCCTGTTTTCTTGGCCGGCTTTGCACAGGTTGAGTGTATGTAGAATTGTTTACCGGGAGTCGGTCATCCTGATATTGGGCTATTCTGGTCGCGATAATTTTGTATAAATCTTTTCACGGCTGGCAGGCTGTGTATTGTGTTAGACAGGTCTTTTTGTCTCGGCCGATAGGCTAGCTACGCGATAGTGAAATTTGACAATATGATCACACTGGTCTGTGTGATATACATGTAGGGGCCGGTTAGCCGTTTTCCCCGTCTTTCGTTATGAAACTAGTGTGTTCAGTTCAGTCCACGCTATCAAATATTTTTCTGGTATATAGCCGGCTGAGCTAGCCAACATTTCTCGTAAACAGTGCATCGGTCGTATGCATTCAATAAACTTCGTGTCGCTGTATATACAGTACCCGTATTATTAACCTGTGATAGGCACACTGTGTTATTATAGTACGGCCAATGCGGTATAATTTAGCACTGTCAACAGTATATATATAGATCTGTGTAATGGGGCAATTAATCGCTCGTCTCTTTGAGGGACTCGAAGTGTTCATTTCGGCCCGTACTATTAAATATATTCCTGGTATTTAGCCAGTTGGACTAGTCAACAGTTCTTGGGAATAGTGGATTTACTCTATTCATTTATTGCAATTGGTGTCGTCGTATATACAGCATTATTATTCTGTGATAAACGCGAAGTATTATTAGTAGTGGCATTTTGGCCGTTCGTGGCCAGTGGATTGGTAACAACCAGATAAATTGACTCAGTGATATTGAATGCAATTTGAGCCTGGCAGAGTTATACAATTGTCAAATATTTTTACGGGGTTATCATATAGAGCCTGTATATCGGGGAGAATCATATTTTTATGGAAGTTTTTGTCCATTGTCACTCCAGGTGTTACTGTGTGGTGTTGTCTATGTGTTTCTGTACGATTGAATTGAGATTGATTTTTGTGTGAGATTTCTGCTATGTGTTAGTATTTATGGGTCTTTGGTTTGAGATTGAAGATTTTGCCGACCTTTATGAGAAATGTGTAGTTTGAATACAATTGTGCGTTAAAAGTAAATGCTAAGATTGTTCGCGGGTCAATGCGACTTTGTCTTCTGCTAACGTTTTTCCCATCCTGATAAAAGCGAAACTCGTTTTTTCTGTTTCAAGATATATATATATACATTTTTTTTTTAACGGGTTTTCGGCTGTCAACTGGTCGGCTAAGTAATATATATATATTGCCTACATTTTGGTTGTCCAATACATGATTCTGATTGCTCAGTTGACAGCTTGGGGCATTATCAGTCATGCGAGCCACATTCATGGCGACACCATGGTGTTGTCGCTGCCATATATTATAGTATTCATGGCAAAGCCATGGTGTTGTCACTGCGACAATAGTAATCCGACTTCATTCAATCCTTTTGAATTGAGTTAATGATTTGTATATCCGGTCTGTTTTCTCCATTCTCCAGGCACGGAAAACTGTGTTAATTTAAGATTTATTTATGTTGAATACAGATGGCCTGACTTTGTTTTCCGGGCACAATTAATAATTGATTTTTTTTTCTCCCCCAGTTCCACCCTGGGTTTCTTTAGTGCCCTATTCATGATTAGTGGTAAATTGAAATAGTGCAAGATTAATAGAGAAGTTGTAACAACGTGTTGACTGTGTGGTAACACGTGTTGCACTTGTTCTAGAGATGGGTCTTGTTCTTTTTCTTTTTTCCTAATGGATATGGCTGATTAGGCACAATTAATTTGGTTCATAAAAGTGTTTCGTCAGTTTGAACCCGAACCTGCACATGTTTAAATATTTGTTTTCATTCACTGAATTTGAGTAGTTGACACTGCTTTTCATTGTTCGTGTCCAATTTGGTGTTCCCTAGGGGACATAACGAGGTACACGGTCTTTTGCTTTAATGAGTTTCTGGAGTGGAAACTGAGTGTGAGGAGTTGACACTGCTATTTATTTTGGTGTAAGATTTGTTGTTTTGTAGTGGACATACCAATGTGGGCTGTCTTTCAGTTGCTTTAGTGAGTTTCTAGAAGGAAACTCACTGAAAGTCTGATATATTTGAATTTATTTGACTAGATTTTGATTGGGTATTCCTTATTTTTTTGGGCTTGTTTGCATATACCGTATATCGTTCCACTTTTGTTAACATGGCAGATTTAGGGCCCATTGATGTGTCAGTGGCTACAGAGGAAGCACTGCAAAAATTGAAAGGGGTGGGGAGTAGTCGAAGTGCACGTGTGGTAGCCTTGCAGGAAGAGGGCAGGTTGCTTAGTTTTAAGCATTTTATGCAGGCGACTCAGTTTAGTGCCGGGCATATAGCCGATCTAGTGCTAGAGGGGCAGATTATAGGTTTAGACTTGTCGGGAAGTCCGGAATACATTAATGCTTTAGTTGACCGTCGTTTTGAAGAAATCATTGGATTATGGAAAGTTGGAATAACGGGCCATGTAGATGCATTGGATGTAGAAATGGGCCATTTGCATGACGATGTCAAGGAGTATGAGATTCATTTAGGACAATTGGATGAAAAGATAGATAATTATGGACGCCAACTGACCCAGGTGGATACTAAAGTAGGACAAGTTAATGTTCAGGTTGACCAACTAGGTCAACAAGTAAACACTCAAATAGGTCAAGTTAGTGGTAAGTTGAAGCAAGTTGATGATAAGATGGAACAAGTAGGTTTAGATATGAGGACTGTTGTTACATTGCTTAGCGCTCCAACCAGGGAAGGGTCAGAGATTTCATCACATGCGACGTCTGATCAGACAACGGGGGACGCTGGTCAGGCGGACCCAACTCCTGTTGTCGTAAATAATAGATCTGAACAATTGATTGAGGGTGAGACTGCAAATCAACTGAATGCAGCCCCGGTTCATCAAAATGAACCACATGTTCAAGTGAATGTACCAGCTGCCCTTCCCGACCCCCCATGTCCATTAGATCTAAATGGAACAGCAGGACTGGACACTGGTCTGGCTAGGGATGTAAATAATGTATTTCATCAGTTACCGCCCAGTGGCCACACTTCAGCTCCGAACTTCCAATGCCCAATATATAGAAATGGATTGTTTTTAGACAATGCTATGGTAGGGGGGCAATATCTCCAAGGGGATATAGATAATGGGAATCTGGCCGATGTGTCCGTTACTGATACCGAGGGGGAGGTTGAGGCCTCTCCTAGTAAATGTAGCGAATGCTCGTCCAGATCGAGATCAACTGAACGACATGTATCCCGAGAACGCTACCGTAGTCAAAGTCCCCGGCTTCCCAAGACTTTAGTGTTTTCAGGGACCAGAGGGGACTGGGTTCCATTTAGGGTTAAATTTAAGTTGGAAGCTGAAAGTAGAAAGTGGGACGAAGACCAGTGTCTTAAGAAATTAACGGACTGTATTCATGGCGATGCCATGGTGTTTTACAGCTATCAATCGGAGGCAGTCAAAGCCTCGTTTGATATGCTCCTCAAAGCAATGGAATGCCATTATAATAGTAGGGAACCTCCGCGTGCAGTTAGGCAGCGTTTGCAAGCGGAAGTGCAGGGTCCCGAAGATACTTTAGAGGAGTTTGCTTTCAGATGCGCTAGGTTGGCAAGGGACGGGTATCCGAATGCACCGGAAAAGGTTATTGAGTCGGTAGCGGTGGAACAATTTCTCAGGGGATGCAGGGAAATACTGGCTGTGAGATTTGCTATGGAAAAGAGCCCCACAACAATCTCAGAAGCCTTGCGTTATGTGAACTCCTCACGATATAATCTGAGGGAGTTGGATTTTCAAACGGTTACATGTAGGACTGTTAATGTTGATTCAGTGGGGAGACTTTTCCTGATGCTTGTAAGGCAGAAGGGGAAGGGATAAATATGAGGTCCCCTCGCCGTCGGTCATCGCGACCCTTCCGTCCACCACGACTCTGTTACTCGTGCCGTAAACCCGGTCACATAAGCCGTTTTTGTCCTGTTAGACGTGGTTTAGATGGGTGGGCTGAATTAGCAACTGCAAATGGCGGTGTGGGGTCGTCCACGGGAGACGAGGCAGGTGTTACTGAACTTACTGCAGCAGTCAGAGATGTTACTCTGTCTCGTTCCCAGGGGTGGGCGATGTCCATTCCAGTTAAGGTTGGGTCTGTGCCGGTGACTGCTGTGGTAGACACGGCCGCCCAATTCACCGTCATGAGTGAACATCTATTTGCTAGGTTGGGTCTTCAGGGGTTGTCGTCTTCGCCTATTCGGTTGACTGGTGCATTTCGAGGAATGACCAGTATGGGAATGCTAGTTCGGCATGTCCCGTTATCCATCTCCGATTTTCACTGTACTGGAAATATAGTGGTGGCACCCTTGGTTGACGACCTGTTGCTAGGCTTCGATTTCCTATCAGCCTATGGATGTGTTGTAGATTTTAGGGATAAAACCTTGGTTATTGGAGACACCAAGGTTTTTGCAGTTTGAATTTTTATGGAATGGTGACTTGTCCAATGTGGGCTCCATTTCGCTCTGCGAGTAACTGATAAATGGTGAAGTTAGTTGATGGGCCAATGGTGACGCATTTTGTGTATGCGTCTGAAGCGATGTAGTATAGTGTCCGCTTGGTGGCGATATATGGTTGTGTACCATCACGTGTATGCAGTGATGGATATATTGTATTTGGTTTTGATTTTCTATGTGAAATTATCCTATTTGGGGGTTGATTTGATTTTATTGTACAGGATGTTTGTTTGAGGCATTGTGGAATTCAAGAAAAAAAATACATAAAATTCTAGACCCAAATCGTTCGTAATGTGTTGTGTAATGTAATGTGTATTTTGGAACTATTGTTCTAGAATTATGATGTGTGTTGGAGAACCCTCGCGTGTGTTCGGGAGTTGGATGTTCGGAAATTTTGATGTGTGCTGCGGCGTTATACGTGTAGTGTGTTATGGGAGCATTTGGTGCGTTATGCTGAACTAGGTGTGTTTAAGTATCTTTGTGAGGGAACCGGGTGCTGGACGCCTGGGTTCGATGGTTGCTGTATGATTCGATAATTTCTGTGTGTGAAGACTCTGTGTGGTAGATGTACGCGCCAATCGCGTTTTTATGTGACTGTTGTTGAGATTGTATAACTGTGTGTTCTTTGTGGGGGTTTCTATGTGTGTTAAGAGAGTTAAGAGAGTGTTGCTATGGAGTGACTTGGAGAAGATACAGTTTGAGAATCTGTAGTATGGGTGGTCATGTTGGAGACCTGGGGTTGAGGAAGACGTACGATTCCTATTCATCCCATGTCTTCACCATGGACCCATGGTGAGAGTTGTCTATCCGCCATCTTGCTCTGTGTGTTATGATTTATTGTGAATCCGGTGGAGCAGGATAGCTACCACTCGGAGTGAATACATGCGTCATTATTTGATTATAGTCTCAACCCTGTTCTAGTTATGAGCTCAACGATTTTGTGAGTGTGAGCTTGATATCTGTGGAGGTGTAGCAATTATGTTTCCTCTGCAAACATTCTCTCTGGTGGGTAGCCGTTTGCGAGAGCGTATGTACATTGGGATCAGTGGCGTGTAGTGCGCATACACGTTTCTGACTCTTCGTGCGTACGCCCTGGAAGGGCCCTTCCACTCGAAATTGTTGGCTGCTGACGAAGGCGAGCCTTGAAATTATTAGGGGAGGGAGAATGGGGAACTCAATATATAGTCTGGACAGCCAGTAGTTTATAGGCTTGTTCCAGTAGTGGATTTTATGACGGACTGGTGCTTATTGCGGCCATGTAGCTGGTAGGCTGGCCTGCAGAGTATATTTTTAAGAATTAAAGTGAGCTGTCCCATGCGGCCGATTGTATTTATTTGGGCCGTAAAGCTGGTAGGCTGGCCCGCCGATTATAGTTTTGAGAAATAAAGTGATCGGTCCCATGAGACTGACCATTTGAACGAGATATTTAGTGGGTTTGGGTGTAATTATAGCCAGTCTGGTAAAAAGACTGCAATAGTGGGATGGATTATCATTTTATTGAAGTTGGGTATTTTTAGAGAGCAGTGTACTTTTGTACACCGCATGTTACGGATTTTGACACATGTGATATAACATGGAGAATTCACGTCTTTGTCTCGCGTTTTAGTAATTATTGGCAGCGCTAGAACAGCGGTTGCCTGCAATGGGAAGGGTTCTATCTAGGCGAAGTAAGGCCTTCGCCAAGAAGAAAACGGGGAGGGGTGTTGCAGGGATAGCTTTATGATCCAAACTGCTAGCCCTGTTACCTCGAAATAAATCGTACATGCCAGGAGATTGCTCCAAACCAGTTTTGGCCACGAGCTTGAACTGGCATGCTCCGTTGCATGCTCTGATATCGCCAGACTGGGATGGGATTTCATTGAGACAAGACGCTTATATAGAATTCGGGTTGGAATGGAGGGAAGATTTTAATGGGGGATATTTTAGGCCTATATCGCAGTAGGTGTTGCTAGCCTAGGCACACAACGCTACTACACAATATTAACCAAGAGCCAGCCCAGACAAGTCCCATTCACAGAGATTTCAGAAAAAGGGCCATAACTCTTGAAAATTATACCGGAACTCGGAACTACGAGGCACTGGCCACATTCCATGATATTGCGCGGACAAGAACGGACGGACGGACGGACAAAGCAATCGCTATATGCCCCCCGCTCTAGTTAGAGGGGGGGCATAATTACAAGGCCCTGCAGCTGGATGGGCTGAGGGGTAAAAGGAACTAAGATTTAATGTGACCTTGTGAGGTGAGTTAATTGGATGTTAAAGGAATTTTCTAATTTGAATATGAAAGAAATCTATGTGCATAAAATAAATGATAACTAATGTCATCTTTGTGCTAGGCCAGAAATCACTAATAAATCACCTTTCTTAATTTCCTGTAAATTGGCAAAGCACATCATTCTTCAGAAAAATATATTCCCTAATATTTGCCGCCACAATTGACCCACCACATCAGGTAGCCTGGTCTTTTTGCTCAAACATATGAATAATGCACTATACATTCCTCACCATATATGACGGTTCACTAGAGGTAGCCAATCTAACTGGCCTAGATTTTTTTCCATTAAAATTTGAAAAGGTGGTTTTGATATTTTTGATACTCAAATATTAAACTTTGTTTGATATTTAAAATACATCACAAATTATTTCCAGTCCTGTCAGGTATAATAGCCCATCAATGTTCACTGGAAGTCAAGTCCTGATTATAATCTTGGACCCAAACAATTCAATGAGGTTTGTTACCTGGTAAAGGGCAATCCCGCTCTCTAAATATGGAGGTAAAAAGTTTACATAATGAATTCAGCAAAATCCTCTTCAGGTGCACATGTTGGAGAAGCAAATACTGGTTCTTCAAATAGCAAATTAATTTTAGGACATGAACCAATAGATAGATCAATGTGCCTAAAGTTTTGGAGCATTAGTAAAGAAGGAATCAAAGTTATGCAGCAAAAATGACCTTTTTTACCTCCATTTTAGAGAGCGGGATCTCCCTAACCTGATCAAGACAAGTGGTCAACACAGTACCTGGCTTGGAGAGTTCTGTGACTAGATCAGCACCCTCTGGTGGTCCTTCAGTGCAAACATGGATATCAGCACTGTCAGCACACAGAGTTATCTCCTCCTCTTCACTGGAATATCTCAGGCTCATCATGGGCGGTGAACAGTTCTCAACACCAGTGATTATACATTGGGCATATCTAGGCTTGCTGGAACCCTGCAGACTTGATACAGAATAACATGTCTATACAAAAGAACACTCAATTTAGATCTATATTTATTTGGCTTGACACCTTTCCTGACCTTCTGGTTTAGATGAACCTAGATCTATTTAAATACAAAAAACAACTACATGTACAAAACAACTACATGTACAAAACAACTGAATGTTTTAATTTATGCAGACCATTCTTAAATATTAATATACCTATTACTGTAACTGTATTTCTTCATGAACCATTTGCTTACCTAGCAACTTTGGCCAATACTTGCATTCCTGGTATGAACTTTGTTGGCAAGTTTTTTGTCTGCAAAATAAATAAAAAGAACAAGAGTCAAACAATACTTTCAAAATAGGAGAGATACAGTTGTAAAATGTTTTTATTTCAAGTTTGAACATACACTTAACATGCAGCTTCGCAAAAAGATTGAGCCCTTCAGGGTGGCACATCATTTGAGGTTGCGCATCATAGGCAATGCACATCATTTAAAATAGCAATACATTTATTAAGAAATATGATTTCTATATCAGTGATGTTGAGGTTGGATTGAAGGAGGAACTGCTATATTATAAAACTTCAAATAAAGATAACATTTTTTTTCGAAAGTAAGCTTAAACATCCCATTGCATAGATCTGATGAATACATGTACATGTATAGTTAGGAACAATAGGTGTGCAATTTGGAGCACGTTCTTGGTGTAACTGTGTGTGATGATATGTGAACAAACAAAGCTAATAACATCGCAGTAGTTGGAGTAAAGCATTCATTTCCAGTATGCAATGGGACACCAGCACTGTGGTAAACCCTCACATTTGTATGCAAATAAAAGAATACAATGACAACTGTGTCCAATCATACTGTAATGCTGCATAATAATGTGCACTGGTAAAGACTGAGACATTACAAACTGATTCAAACTCAGTTTTAAGTTAAATGTGTGGACACAGATATGGTTGTGCAAAAGCTTCATGGTGAACCAGAATTTGATAGCAAAATTTAAGGAAATGGCGTCCTTCATTTAAGGCGACACAAAATTAACATGAAGCTGCGCTATCGAAACCCCTCGGCTCTGAACCCCAGCTATTATAATGTAAGGGTGTCTCTACCAATTGATTGGCTTGTGGGAAGAAATATTTACCCCTGGTATTGTAAGTGTACTTTCTTTGAAAAAAAAAGAAAAGTTTTCCTCCCCTTAAATTAATTTGTTTCTGGAATAAATTGAAAGAGCTGTATCGATGTCGCACCAAAACAACAGTACACATGGCTAGATAAATACAGTACATGTATACTAAATGACACATGTATGTCATTTTCAAAACAGATTTGCAAGCATTCTTTGCATTGTCTAAGAAAATAAATCAATAAATCAGTCATCCAATCAATAAATATATGTGATACTATACTAACATGATATAGAAATAATATGCAAACTTAACATAGGAATTAGTGGATTTTGTTAGACAAGGGGCATACTTTCTGACACGACTCATTTTTGATAGGCATCTAGTGTCATTTTCAAAACAGATTTGCAGGCATTCTTCGCATTGTGTAAGAGAATAAATCAACAAATCAGTCATCCAATCAATAAATAAATGTGATAGTATACAAACATGATATAGAAATTATATGCAAACTTAACATAGGAATTAGTGGATTTTATTAAACAAGGGGCATAACTCTGCAAAATACTTTCTGACACGACTCATTTTCGATAGGCATCTAGTTCAGGTCAAGAGAAACAACTGTATCACGTTAGGATGTTGTATATGGAACGGTTCTGAAATTATCACAATAAATCATAAATGGATTTTTATTTGTAAAAAGGGGCATAACTCTGCAAAATATTGTCCGAGATGACTCATTTTCGATAGGCTTCTGGTTTACGTGAAGATAAATAGATGTAACAAGTTTGGTTGCCATGCATGAAACGGTTCTGTAGATATCGCGGTAACGGATTTTATTAGACAAGGGGCATAACTCTGCAAAATACTTTCTGACACGACTCATTTTCGATAGGCATCTAGTTCAGGTCAAGAGAAACAACTGTATCACGTTAGGATGTTGTATATGGAACAGTTATGAAATGATCACAATAACAAATCATAAATGGATTTTTATTTGTAAAAAGGGGCATAACTCTGCAAAATATTGTCCGAGATGACTCATTTTCGATAGGCTTCTGATTTACGTGAAGATAAATAGATGTAACAAGTTTGGTTGCCATGCATGAAACGGTTCTGTAGATATCGCGGTAACGGACGGACGGACGGACGTACGTACGGACGTACGTACGGACAGCCGTACATGATGACGACAATACCCCTAGGCCAAAGTTGGCCGAGGGGTAAAAACTAACAGGAGTTCGGTTATTTTGATATTGTGCTTAAAATGTCACCAAACTATTAGTAAATACTATAAAGGAAAATACTGTAGGTGATTTAGTATGTATGCCTGTATATACAATGTACACTGCATCTCATGCCTAATAACACGTTAGTATCACATATAAGAGATATAAAATTAGAAATTGAAATATGAGGGTATGGAGTTGGGCAATGCATTGATTAAGTGTAGCATGATGCAAGCTTCAGGAAAATATGAGGATATGGTATCGGCCGAAGATTAGTTTAGGTGATGGATGGTGGGGCACAGTGCCTCGAGGGTGGGGACATGCTTCCATGGGTAGCACATGTGTTGAATAAGTGTAGGGTCATGTAAGCTGTGGGGAAATATGATGGTATGGGGTCGGGCATTGCTTAGTTTAGAAGATAAAGGGTGGGGCTCGGTGCCCCAGGAGTGGGGACATGCTCCCGGGGTTAGTGGATGGGTTGAATAAGTGTACAGGATGATCTGAGCTCTCAAACTATATGAGAGTATGGGGTCGGGCAAAGTTTACTTTAAGGAGATATGGGGTGGGGCTCGGTGCCCCAGGGATGGGGACATGCTCCCCAAGGGTAGTGGATGGGTTCAATAAGTGTAGCCAGATGTAAGCATTTGGAATAGATGAGAGTTTGGGGGATCGGGCTGGCCTTAGTTTAGGAGACATAGGTGAGGCCGAGAAGCTGTGGACAGGAATTTTCTAAGTCCAAAACTTTAACATTTACTTGGTCCTGGGGTCCCAGCAGAGTTCGAATTTGGCACCTGTCCGTCAGTCCGAGACTGGTAAAAAATCAAACGGACTGGTGTGAGTGACTGCATGAACAACAAGTCCGTCGGACTGGTAACAAAAAAGCTCTCAGTTCATTGTGTAAACTATTTCTCTGGATATCTCCGCACAATTTGTAAAGAATGAAAAACGAAATGTTTGTTTTCGGTTACTCGACCGAGTCTAAATAAATTGTGGGAGTCTAAAAAAAATTCCAACGAAATCACGACCACGGCCGCGTTTTACGACAACAACAACAACCGTAAAGCGGTGTGAAAACCGTCAGCATACCGTAAAGTGTGACTGTAATGCAGCATGGCAATGCAGGTTGGCGATCTTTTCAGAAAATAAAGCTCCCAATTCCAGGTCGGGAATCGAGAAATCAGCAACATGATTACGCTTCAGTCGACCTGATCATGTTTACCAGGATAATTTTAAACATATTCTCCATCAACTTCGAAAGAAATCTACTGATTTTTGGCTTGAAATGGCGTTTGTTGAAGCAGTGTTTTTCGCGACGACACGTGCAGTCAAAGTCGCCGTCAAAGTCTAGCCGATGGGGTCTGTCGTCTGTGATTATCTTCACACGCGCTCAAGAAATTCAAGAAATACACAATTATTAATTTCTAATTTAGTAGCAACCATAACAGAGCACAAAATATTCATGATGACAAATGTTCCCACATGATCTTTTATTTAATATTAACGGACTAGTCAAAATATTTGCGGACTGGTAACATTTTTGCCTCACCAGTCCGGCGGACTGGTTCAAATTTTTCTTAAATTCGAACACTGCCCAGGGGTGGGGACATGCTCCCCGAGGGTAGTGGATAGGTTCAATAAGTGTAGCCAGATGTAAGCATTTGGAATAGATGAGAGTTTGGGGGATCGAGCTGGCCTTAGTTTAGGAGACATAGGTGAGGCCGAGAAGCTGTGGACAGGAATTTTCTAAGTCCAAAACTTTAACATTTACTTGGTCCTGGGGTCCCAGGGGTGGGGACATGCTCCCCGAGGGTAGTGGATGGGTTCAATATGTGTAGCCCAATGTAAGCATCTGAAATATTAGGGTTCGGAGGTCGGGCATGCAGGCCTTAGGATCAAACTTTAACATTTACTTGGTCCCGAGGAAAAATTTTCTAAGTCCAAAACTTTAACATTTACTTGGTCCTGCAGACAGACAGACAGATAGACAGACAGATAGACAGACAGACAGACGGACATCATTGTGGCACCTATATCGAGCTTTCCGCAGCTAAAGCTACGGGCTCCATAAAAATCACAGTGGACTTCTCTCAAACCAGAGACAGAGATACATACTGGGTAACCAGAGACAGAGATACATACTGGGTAACAAGGCAGAGATACATACTGGGTAAACAGAGACAGAGATACATATACTGGGTAACCAGGGAGAGAGACATATACTGGGTAACTATGGGCAGATACATACTGGGTAACCAGAGAGAGAGATACGTAACAAGACAGAGATACACACTGGGTAAACTATGGGCAGATACATACTGGATAACCAGAGACAGAGATACATACTGGGTAATCAGGCAGAGAGATACATACTGGGTAACTATGGGCAGATACATACTGGATAAAAATCGACCATAGAGGTCCATGTCCCCCGCTAGCAGCACCAGTTATGGTGGATTACATCCACCATAACTGGCGCTGCTGCTGCGGGGGCCATGGACCTCTATGGTCGATTTTTTTTGGTCAATGATATCTCATATCATTGATGAAGAGTATGATTTGAAAATGGAGATATCGCTGATGAGCTTAACATAATCTAATACAGCGGATGGCACCCATATTGGATTATGCACATCCATAAAACATAATACCAACTGTCCTCTCACCAATGTCCATGCACTCTCCAAGTTTGAAGTAGATTGGTTGTATCGTTCTACAGTTATTGTCAAGGCGATCTAAATGCTGAAAATCTAACATGACTGATGGTGGCCATCTTGGATTACACAGGTAACTGAAAAGCAATGACAACTGTCCTCTCACCGATGTCAAGCCAAACTGCAAGTTTGAAGTCGATCAGTTGAATTATTCTAGAGTTGTTGTCCATCACAAGATGCAACTGCTTAAAATGCAACATAATCCAATATCGCTGGTAGATGGCAGCCAAATTGGATTATGCTCGTTCATGAAACACAATCCTAACTGGGATCTCACCAAGGTCAAGGGACTCCCCAAGTTTGAAATAGATCAGTTGAATCGTACTCCAGCTATTATTGTCCGAACAAGATCAAACTGCTTAAAATCCAATGAAATCCAGTATGGCTGATGGCGGCCATATTGGATTAAGCACATCCTTGAAAAACAATCCTAATCCTCCTCTCAACAATGTCAAGGCACTCCCCAGGTATGAAGATCGGTTGAATCGTTCTCGAGTTATTGTCCGGACAAGATCCAACTGCTTATAATCCAATATGGCTGATGGCGGCCATATTAGATTACGCACATTGCTGAAAAACAATCCCAACCGTCCTCTCACCAATGTCAAGGCGCACCCCAAGTTTGAAGTTGATCGGTTAAATCGTTCACGAGTTATTGTCCAGACAAGAAAATCTAAGATCCAACTGCTTATAATCCAATATGGCTGACGGCGGCCATATTAGATGAAAGCTCATGTGAAACACGGGCGAAGAGCATTTCCCCAGATAATTTTGTAACACATAATTTGGTACTCACAGGGCTTTAGATCTCCCCAATTTGGGCACACCCCCTATTAAGGGTGGCAATTTTTTTTAGGATGGGACAGAGGGTGGGGAACATAACCCTGGAGGATGAGCAATCAGAAATCATCCCTGGTAGAAGTGCCTCTGAGAAGAGATTTCTTCACCAATGGGAGAAACCGAGTGTGAGGCAACATCAACTTTATTTTGCGTTTCATGAGCCCACCAACATTAAAAAATTGAATAAAAATAAAATTTCAAATTGCCACTTTTATATTTTCTACGTAAGTTTGAACATGAAGATTTTAACCCTCTTTTCATTCCTGATTGTATGAAATAGGCTGTTGTATTCTATCTGAAACAGTGCCAGCAAATAAAAATGCCAAACAACAAAAAATAAATACGTTTCACTATTATTTTTCACTGCAAGTCAGCGAATTGTTGTTGTTGTAAAATGCTGCTAATACTACTTGGGCAATAACGACATTCAATGAAAATGGGAACCATCACTGGCTGTGTGATCTATCACTCTGTCATGGTACCCATATTTTGACAGTGATGGCAGTGAAAACAATACATAGAATAGAATAGAATAGATTTATTTGCATAAATATGCCCAGGTAGGCTAAAAGCACAACAAACAAACAACCAGACAACCAACCAGACATATAGCGTACACGCCCAAAACTAAAGTGTCGAAACTCACTCGCAAAGCGCCGAAACAACCCCTCAAGTGTGTCCAAAGGGACAACACTTAGAGAGCAGTCCCTGTGGACACACCTAAACGGTCATTTCAACACCCCACGAGCAAGCCTAAACACCCCAGTCCTAAGCGTGTACTAATGAACAGTATACAAATTTGGGCTCCCCTGAGCTTGTAGCTTTCTACTAATTACGAAGAGGCATGGTGTTGGTCAACTAAATACGAGCCATCGAGCATAAACAGATGCTACCCAGATACACTAGATGCTGCATCCGGGGAACATCCATTCACGCCCAACGGCCGTACCCAATCGACCAACACCAAGCTCCCATAGGCGAGTAATTATCAGGTATAAAAGTGCATGGTGGCAGGAGAGATCAGACATACATGGATAATGAGGAGATTGATGCACTCTAAGCAATTAATATGCTATAACAATTGGAAACAATCATATGTATACTTCGCAACTGCTTCCATCACCCATTGATTTGTCGACGACAGTATGTCACGAATCGTGAGGTTATTTGCACCATATTTTATAAATGGGCATATAATGTTCAAAAGACACTGTCGCTCTTTAGCGAATCTTGAGCATTCCAACAGGAAGTGAGTTTCACTATCAACAATTTTACAATGTTCACATACTCGGTCATCTCTGGGAATTCCATGATAGCGCCCTCTTTCTATCTGTAATTTGTGGGCGCTTATTCGAAGTTGGAAGAGGGCAGTTCGGTGTTTTCTATTCTGAATCGACATTATGGTGTCTTCAGCTTCAAATTTAGTTTTTATGATACAATATGTATCTAATTTACTAAAGTTTGATATCTTGTTTTTCCAGATATTGGAAAAAGTTTCAAAGAGTTTCTTTTTAACATATTTCAAAGTAGCTTTACGGGATTTGCAGAATTGGTTTTCCCAGAGGTGATCGCATCCAACTTCAGACAATATATTTCTCATAGTAAATCCAGTTTTTGCAGTTGAACATTCTGTTTTCCTCAACCTGTTCGAGGTAGGCATTATACAATAGCGAGGATGGGTCGGCAGATAAAATATGTGTATAATAATTCACATTTTTTAGGATGGCAAATAATTTGACTGGGGTTCTTCCAAGTTCACCAAGGACTGCATAATTAGTCGCTTTGGAGTGGACTCCTAACAATTTTTTACAATACTTATTCTGAACAACTTCAGTCTCATTTTCCTTTCTAAGGATAACTTCCACATTTCCAGCATCTAAAGATTTGTTCAAATAGCCAATCCATATCTCAGAACCATACAGTAAAATGGGTTGGATAATACAGTCAAACAATTTACAGGCTATGTTAATGTTTAGTTCAGTGGGATTGACGGCATTTCTGAGGCAGAACAATGCCTTCTTGGCTCTGCTAGCAAGGTTCTCTATGGCAGAGTTAAAATGACCATTTGCATGAAGCACAACTCCAAGATAGGTGTATTTGTTTACACATTCTATCTGATCTTTACCGATACAAAATTTGTGATTAAGGCTTCTATTACTTCCAAAAGCAACTATTTTTGTTTTTTTGATATTCACCGACAGACCCCAATCTGTGAGGTATATGCCAAGTTTATCAAGTTTCCGCTGTAGGTCATTTCTATCCAGCGATAACAGTACGATGTCATCAGCATATGCTAAACATTGAACATACTCACTCCAGATACGAGGGGAGTTGTTATTATGACTATCAAATTCTAATAACAGGTCATTAATATAGATATTAAACAAAATAGGACTTAAAATATTACCTTGGTGTACACCCCTACCTACAGGGAAGGTGTCGCTCATACAGGTGTTGGTTTTAACTCTAGACTGACTGTGGAGATACATATTTTTAATAGTATTATATATATTACCCGATATACCAGCCTTTTGGAGTTTCAAGAAAAGTCCTTCATGCCACACCGAATCAAAAGCTTTATTAAAGTCAATAAAGCAGGTATAAAGCTTTTGCTTTTTCCGAATATATTTGTCCATCAAAGTTTTCATTACAAAAATATGGTCAGCTGTTCTATTGCCCTTTTTGAAACCTAACTGGGACTTGGAAATTAGACCATTTTTATCTGCATAGGATACTAATCTATTATTAAGGACAGAGCAGAATAATTTGCCCACGCAACTATTCAGGGTAATGCCCCTGTAGTTGTTTGGATCTAACATGTTACCATTTTTATGAACTGGAACTACCAAACCGGTTGCCCATATTTTTGGGAATTGACCCAAGGAAAGGACCTTATTGAATAAGCGGAGAAGGATCTCGTTAATATATGGATAGGCTGCAGAAATCATTTCATTACTAATGCTATCAGCACCACATGCTTTATTGCGTTTGAGTGTTTTCACTACTTTCGAAATTTCTTTCTCAGTTATGATATAATTTAACTCAGAGAAGGATGGGCAGCTTTCCAAGTTGGATAATTGCTTTTTTACTTCCATTTCCTGGGCCTCATTTATTAAATGCACATTTGAGCTATGCAGGTTTCTATAATGGTCGAACCAGGTATTCATGTCTATTTTACTTGTGCTTTTATCTGAATTGGCTTGTTTTAACTTTTTTAGGGAGTCCCAGCATTTTGTGGGGTCTCCATTTACAGAATGATTTAAATCATTCAGTAATTTCCGTCGATAATTTGATTTACAATGTCTAACCTTCTGTCTATATTGTTTTTGCTTACTGAAGTATTTTGCCTTAATTTTTCGATTTAAAATGTCCCTGTTAAATGCATTGTTCAAACTAGACATTTCTTTGCGCAAGTTTTTACAATCTTTATCATACCAGGGTTTGTCAATATGGTCACTTTTCCTGGATAATAGAAGTGGGGAACTGATTTTTTGTATGCTGTGGTCAGCTGCCTGTGTAAGTAAATCACCTAAATGTGCTGTACATAACTCAACATTGGTTTGCTCTATATCCTTCAGTATATCTGAGGAGCTTATAAGATTTGACAAGTGATAGCCAAAATTTGAGGCCTTTTCCTTGTCCCAGATATATTTTGGAGGTAATACATTATCTGCTTATTTGACAAGAATTAAGGAAACTGTACATAAATGAATAAAGTATGGTGATATAGTGGTTATGTACCTACATTGAATATTTCTACGTGTCATGAAGTTTGGATAAGGACTGTCATTTTAAGATAATATAGGTATAATTTTCTTGGCAATCCACATCGGAATTGATGGAAACCTACAAATGTTGTAACTCACATGGGAATATACAATTATGAAACAGGAGCGTTACAACATTTGTAGGTTTCCATCAATTCTGATGTGGATTGTCAAGAAAATTATGTACCTATATTATCTCAAAATGGGTCCTCAAAATGACAGTCCTTATCCAAACTTCATGACATGTAGAAATATTCAATGTAGATACATACCCACTACAGTAAACTTGTGTAGTTTACTTAGTTCTTGCCAAATAAGCAGATTATGTATTGTTTTCATCAATTAGAGTGTGTATTGTATCACCTGAATCACACCATTTGTAGATCGCTGTCAGGTTATCGCTTAACATTTAAAGGTCAACCCAAACGGATATTTTTTGGGTCTAAAAATCCTTAAAAATCATAGTTCATACTTCACTTTGTATGAAAAAAATATTGAAAAAATTCTAATCTGATCAGAAACACACGTAATATGGGAGCAAAGTGGGCTTTTTCACACTTTCACAGCTGGGTTGATGACGTCACGCAGGGAAGTTGCCTGAGAAAAAACAGCGGATAACATGGCAAGCGAGTGCAGTCAGAGCTCCGGTTCAGATGTTGATTCGAGCGATATCAGCTGCTTAGATGAAAATATTTTTCGCCAAGAAGATGAAATAGACATATTATCGTCATCTATAAGACCAAATGTCCATACATTTCAAACTGTATTGAATGTAGACCGATTCTGTGATGTAAAGAACGAGCACATCTGTGTTGTTATTGTTGTTACTGACCGAGGCAGTCTTTTCGAAGGGATAAACTCCGGGATTCGGCAGTATGGACAGTAAACTGTTGATAACTCTACTGATATACGTCCGATTTGAATTTTGTTTGTTTTCCCATAATCCCCATGAAATACCAATTTCAGAATGATATAGTTTGATAAACAAGCTTTGGACATTCATGGCGAAAAGTGCTCAATTTTCGACAAATTACCTCAATTAAATTGAAATCGAATGATATTCCCACAATCTCAAATGTCAAGGGATTATAAAAGTATTATTATCACTTCTGTATCTACAGCCATTCACTCCAATTGGTGTTTTTTATTTATTTACTTATCAAACGTATATATATTTATGAAAGATCATTTTATTATTATTAAATAGTATATATGAAATAGAGTCTAACCTGTAGGTGCTCAAGCAACAAATGCCACGCGAGAGCGAGCAGGGCATGTAGGCCTACAGCCGTCTCCCTGCCCGAGGCCTCGCTTGCAGGCTAGGTTCGTTCAGCCGATGTCCGTGATAGATTCTCCTTGTCCGATTTCTTTGCCGTCACATTCTGATTGTTCTTAGGTTTGATAGTTGGAATAGCTGTCCTCTTTGGTTTTGGTTTGTACCCGAATTCAACTGCTACGCTGTAGATGTCCTCGAATGATGTCTAATTTCTGTTAAAATGTGCCGAGCAAATTATAAGAGTACTGGCTCGGGCCCTCTTTCCACACGCTCGTGTTGCGTACAAATTTCGTCCAATTTGCAGCGATTTTCTCGTCTTTATGCCACAAATGAATACTAACACCGTCATCTGTAGTAAAACTGCAACCTCCCACTACACAACGTCGCGGCATATTTAACAAATGATGCCCCGATACTCCGAAAATCTCCAGAAATCAGCAGCTACTTACGACTGTGGTATACGGCTTTAACATACAGAATACAAGACGGCTTCCCTCCGTGACGTCACAGCTGGAATTGACAGGAGAGCGATTTTCACCTTTCAAACGGCAATATCTCGCCAACCAGACTGCACAAAATTATGAAAAAAAATATCATTATTTTCAGAATCGAAAGGACTATTTTTTTATATTTTTGACCTCAGAGCGTTTGGTTTGACCTTTAACAATTTCTGGAAATGACAGCATTTTAATATCTGTCCAACCCGACTGACATAATTTACTGCCTTACCTATTCATAAATGTGTATTGGCTAAGAACGCATTATGCCTTGTATATATACTGTGCGTATGGAGCTGTTTGTAACTTTGTTCACTGCTAAAGAAGCTATAACTAATAGTGAAATATATAGACTGAAATTGTTATCCCTACTCAGAGTTGCTTTTCTTCTCTATTATTGGAAAATCATCAGTCGTTCCAATGGATTACTTCAATTAGATATACATGTAAAAATTTCCCAGGTGGGATGTGCCATATAGCAGGTATGTAGAAGTTCCACTTCAAAAATCTTTCTACTGTTTCAGTTCAAAAAATACAACGGTATGTGCAATTTCAATCTCGAGTTTCAAATAAATTCTGGGGACCTCCACATAAAACAAAACAATTGAGCATTAACTGAGTGATTATTTGTAATTTTATTCAAACTAGTCATGAGAATTTCATATATTTAAAAAAATGTTGATTTGGCTTACAACGGATGTGAATTATAACACTGGAAATGTTACATTCATATTCAGCAAAACAGAATTACTTTTTTCTGATTAAGAAGCAAATTTCCATTTTTGTGAAAACAAAATCTTATTTTGAGATGCAAAAATTCGTCTTCATAATTTGCCAACACCACCAAAATCTTGTCAGTCCTTTGCCCATCTTGCAAGATAATTATACCCAAATTTCATGGAAATCAAACACGTTGGTCAGAAGATATGATGTTACACATGTTTACCTGCATTCATGTCTATAGCATCACCTAGTGGAGACCAAATGCCACGAAAAACAAGCAGGGGGTTATGGAGGTTTTGACATTAAGTCAGATAATTGAGATTTTTCATTTAAATGACAATTTGGTTTGCGCCGAAAGGGAATTATCATGCAGCAATCCTATATTTATGCTTGGAAACCTAGAATAGAACAATTTTCAAATATTTCTCCAAGCGAATTGGTAAATTTTCAATTCACGAAAAACTTCTTTTTTTGAGATGCAAAAAACGTGCCTTTAAAATTATGCCAACTACACCAAAACCTTTTCAGCACATTGCCTATCATTCAAGACCATTGTAATAAAATTTCATAGAAATCAAACCAGTCGTTCAGATGAAATCATCACAGAAAGGTTTACCTATGCTCTGACTACAACGCCACCTAGTGATGACCAAATACCACGAAAAACAAGCAGGTGAAATGTAAAGCCCTAGGAAGATGGCACATAAAGAGTTCAATGGCAAAAACTTTAATCATGATAATGGTTATGGAGGTTTTGCCGTTAAGTCAAATAATTGAGATTTTTCATTTAAATGACAATTTGGTTTGCGCCGAAAGGGAATTATCATGTGGCAATCCTATATTTATGCTTGGAAACCTAGAATAGAACAATTTTTAAATATTTCTCCCAAGCGAATTGGTATATTTTCATTCACGATAAACTTCTTTTTTTGAGATGCAAAAAACGTGCCTTTAAAATTATGCCAACTACACCAAAACCTTTTCAGCACATTGCCTATCCTTCAAGACCATTGTAATAAAATTTCATAGAAATCAAACCAGTCGTTCAGACGAAATCGTCACAGAAAGGTTCACCTATGCTCTGAATACAACGCCACCTAGTGGTGAGCAGCGACTATCAAAACAAAACCAGAAAATTTTCCCAGGCCTGAGGAGATAGCACACCAAGTTTGACCCGAAAATATTTAACGGTTTCAGAGATATTCACGTTTAAAGTCGCGGCGGCGGCGGCGGATCCGGCGGAGCCGTTTCTCATGAAAACATAAGAGCATCCACTTTGTGGAAATGCTCTAATTACGCACATTGCTGAAAAACAATCCCAACCGTCCTCTCACCAATGTCAAGTCACACCCCAAGTTTGAAGTTGATCGGTTAAATCGTTCACGAGTTATTGTCCGGACAAGAAAATCTTACGGAATTACGGAACTACGGATTTACGGAATTACGGACACCGGTGTTTCTAAGTCCCAACCCCCCCCCCCCCCACTACGTAGCGGGGGACAACAAGGCAGAGAGATACATACTGGGTAACCAGGCAGAGAGATACATACTGGGTAACTATGGGCAGATACATACTGAGTAACCAGAGACAGAGATATATACTGGGTAACCAGACACAGAGATACATACTGGGTAACTAAGGAGAGAAACATACTGGGTAACCAGAGACAGAGATACATACTGGGTAACCAGGGAGAGAGACACATACTGGGTAACCAGGGAGAGAAGTACATACTGGATAACTGCAAGAGAGGAGGGAGGGAGGGAATTTGGCTTTATGTCACACTCAAGTTTGTTTCACTCATATGGTGACAGTCAGTTTGGTTGGTGGAGGAAGCTGGAGTACCCGGAGAGAACCACTGCCCTTCGGCAAGTAACTGACAAACTTTCACACATGGACCAGCTGGGCTCGAACCTGTGCCGGCTCAGCGGTGTGCGGCTAGCGGTCACCAGCGAAGCACCTTGACCACTCGGCCACAAAGGGCCCTCCTGGGAAGAGAGATGGGAAGAGAGATACATACTGGGTAACCAGACAGCGAAGTACATACCGTGGTAACCAGGGAGAGAGATACATACTGGGTAACCAGAGACAGAGATACATACTGGGTAACCAGGGAGAGAGATACATACTGGGTAACCAGGGAGAGAAGTACATACTGGGTAACCAGGGAGAGAGATACATAGTGGGTAACCAGGGAGAGAGATACATAGTGGGTAACCAGCTGAGATACATGCTGATTAACCAGAGAGAGAGATATACATACTGGGTAACCAGGGAGAGAGATATATACTGAGTAATCAGGGAGAGGGAGATACATACTGGGTAACCAGGGAGAGAGATACATACTGGGTAACAAGGCAGAGATACATACTGGATAACCAGAGACAGAGATACATACTGGGTAACCAGAGACAGAGATACATACTGGGTAACCAGAGACAGAGATACATACTGGGTAACCAGAGACAGAGATACATACTGGGTAACCAGGGACAGAGATACATACTGGGTAACAAGGCAGAGATACATACTGGGTAACCAGGGAGAGAGATATATACTGAGTAATCAGGGAGAGGGAACTGCAAGTTTGAAGTCGATCAGTTGAATTATTCTAGAGTTGTTGTCCAGAGATGCAACTGCTAAAAATGCAACATAATCCAATATCGCTGGTAGATGGCAGCCAAATTGGATTATGCTCGTTCATGAAACACAATCCTAACCGGGATCTCACCAAGGTCAAGGGACTCCCCAAGTTTGAAGTAGATCAGTTGAATCGTACTTCAGCTATTGTCCGAACAAGATCAAACTGCTTATAATCCAATATGGCTGACGGCGGCCATATTAGATTACGCACATTGCTGAAAAACAATCCCAACCGTCCTCTCAACAATGTCAAGGCACTCCCAGGTATGAAGTAGATCGGTTGAATTGTTCTCGAGTTATTGTCCGGACAAGATCCAACTGCTTATAATCCAATATGGCTGACGGCGGCCATATTAGATTACGCACATTGCTGAAAAACAATCCCAACCGTCCTCTCACCAATGTCAAGGCACACCCCAAGTTTGAAGTTGATCAGTTAAATCGTTCATGAGTTATTGTCCGGACAAGAAAATCTAAGATCCAACAGCTTATAATCACAGAGAGAAGTACACACTGGGTAACCAGAAAGAGATATACATACTGGGTAACCAGTGAGATACATACTGGGTAACCAGGGACACAGATACATACTGGGTAACCTGGAACAGTGATATATGCTGGGTAACCACTGAGATACATACTGGGTAACCAGGGATCTTGATTACCACACCAGCTTCTTCTTTGTCAGACACAAACACAGGGGAGTAACTTCCCTTGGGCAGCCAGTACGTGTCAACGAGCTTCTCATTCTTATACAGAGCTAACCTGATGGAATTCTGAAATAAACATCAGAATATCCCTCTTATCATTCAATCCCCCTATCAAAATTCACTTACCCCTAATTTTGGGGACAAAATTCAATCAGCTGTTCTAATAAAATTGATCACCTCTTAAAATCAATGAAATGATGAAGAAGAAATGGACTATATGCATGATTTTGAAGCATTTTGTCAACTTCCTGTTCTAATAAATTTAATCCCCCTCCAGATTTTATAATGGGAAATTTCCTTCCTGTGATTGAATTACTGGAGGGTTTACCATACAGGTGGTCGTCCACTTTAGTCCAGGAGAATATTTGCAAGACTTCTTCACTGCCAAAAATAGGGTACTTAAAACAAGAAAAAACTAACTTATTTTAAGAAAAAATCATCTTGAAATAAGATAAATTATCATGGAGTGGGGTAAGAATAATTTACTTATGGATATTTCCTTGGATAAGAAAATTATAAGTTTATTTATCTTATTCAAGATTCACAAATCTTATTCGAAGATCTTAATTAAGAAAAATTATCTTGGCGCTTTTTACTCATTTAAGAAAAAAAATCTTATTTTTTCTTCAGTAAGATAATTTATCTTGCTATGAAATCTAAAGTAAGATATTTTTGGAGTGGGGTAAGAATATTAAACTTATTCCAGATAATTATCTTGTTCAAGGAAAACTGACCACTTGGATAAGAAAATATTTCTCAAAGCTGTTAACTTGAATAAGACAATATTTCTCAATGCTGTTGAGTTAAATATTCTTACTCAAGAAAACATGTATACAGTCTTCAAGATAAATTATCTTACATTGTAAATTCAACAAAGGGATCTTGAGCTAGCAACATTCACTTAATTAAGAAAAAACATGCTAAACAACATTTAATCAAATTAAATGAGAAAAAAAATATGTTAAAGATGGGGAAATTTTATTCAGATGATGCATGTAGTGAATAGTCTTCACATAAAATTAGTAGATGCAAAAGTTTATGCATGTAGAAGCGGTATCCCAATAATTTCAGCCACGCCGCAATTCCCACAGGATCAATAAAACGAGCTCCATAGCGACACTTCAAATATTTTCCTACAATCCAATTAACGTTTTTAACTGAACATGAATATATGCTTGTTACAGTTAGCATTATATATGCAAAATAAAACATGATCAAAATAATGTCGTGCAATTGAAGTATGAGCGAGTGAATAGAATTTAACGTCGCTTTCAACCCATCATCATGCAATTGAAGGGCAAAAGTAAGTCATATACATGTATGTAAATCAGATAAATAAAGAAATTATTTTAAATATTTTAAGGCCTTTGTTCTGACATTCATCCTTAAAACCTCTCCTTGACAAGTATTTCTTTCCATAGCAGTAAAATATATTTGCACAACATTTCTAGCCAATGTCGAAGTTGTACATGTATAATATGACAATAGACTGATATATTTAAAACCATGCAAAGCGGCCAAACACCAAAGATATGATGGATAATTCTCAAAATTTTGAAAATCTGTCATCTTCAATTCTCCATAGACATTACAAATATAACAGCATATTGCACTCTTGATAGTAAAAACACCTACACTGTTAAAATAGAATTGCCCAGCCTTTGCCCTAATCAGGTGCTTGTGGTGGAGAAAGTCCCAATGTTTAGTCGCAGACAGGGTTGCAAGATCTTGCAAGCTAAAGCATACACCCAAGTTCATGTACGAATATTCTTCCAAAGCTGAAGGAAAGAACTATGAAACACTGAAGGAATCAGTACACTGCATACCATGTAGAATCCAGATCTGATGTTTTATTAAAATACTCAAAGCCCCAAAAGTTTCTGCCAGTCAAGATTGTCAGAGGCAACCTGCCACTAATTTACATTTCAAAGACATGTTTCCCGAATAGACTGCAGTCACTGGCTTGATGCAATGACTTTGGTTTGAGTGAGTGAGTGACATGTATCATGAATAAGCTTATTCAACCCCAAAATACTTTTGGAGAATTCAAAACACATTTTCATTTTTTCCTCATTATACTGTAAATATTAAATAATTTGATTAGCTAATGTATATAAAAATGTGTTGCTTTCTTATATCTCTTCGATATGGGCGAAGCTTTTCTTGGAAATACGTTTCTACATTGCTGTGCACATGGGAGGTCGAGCTTGCATCTTTGCTTTTTATAAATATATTTTTTGTGTTTGCTTTGAAACCAATGTCAGTCTTAAACTTACTTTCTAATTGCCTGTGTTCAGGTAGACAAAAACGACGAAACACATCTGCAGATCCGCACTTTCACTAACAGAAGCCCCTAGATCTATGTTTCCCAATTTGTTGTTGTTGTTGTTGTTGTTGTATATCTGTAAATCCACTCCCAAAGAAAGCAAATCTCATTTTCGACGTTTTCACTCAGTTCATTGAACACATTTAGCAACATACTACTCTCATTCATCTGTAGAATGATCCACTGAGAGGCTCAGTTGAGTTTCCTCAATAATGTACCTGGATACCAACATAATTCGCGAGAATTGTGAGAGAACATCAAATCTTCTGTTGAAAATGGCGGCAAAATACATGAACCCATATGAAAACCATAACCGCACGTGAAGGTGGACTTGCAGATAAAAATACTAAATTACAAAAATATGTTCCTCACTCAAATAGAAGATATAATTTCACGTATATCTTAGGCAAATTGTAACAGTAACTTTTACAAATTGATAGTGACCAATTTCTTTCAGGAAACCACAGGTTCATATTATTAGTGTAGCGATCCATTTCCACTCGATTCACGATCTTACATTTTAAGGAGACAAATCACAGAAAAGATATCTTAGTTAAGATAACTTTTCTTATCACGCCATACATCTGGTAAAATAAATCTTATTTAAGATAACTTTTCTTATAACAAGATATATCTAGTAAAATTAAATCCTATTCAAGATAATTTTTCTTAAAATAAGATAAATCTGACAAATGGAACAAACTAAGAAAACATTTCTTGTTTTAAGGTAATTTATCTAGAATTGAGGTAAAAAAACTTATTTAAGTACCCTATTTTTGGCAGTGTTCACACTGATAATAATAATTTAACTGATGAGGTGAGTCTCAGTTCCCACAACTCAGAAGGAAACTACATGTATGTAGACACACCATACTACTCTGTACAATAAGAGGCTTTGGCAGCACTTCATCCCATTGGTCTCATTTTCTATACCTTTCACATCATCAACATGTATTGCTGGTACACACACTTAATCTCAGACTCAGTAATTTGGATATGTAGTTAACAATAGAATCAATGCAGTAATATATGGAAATACAAAATCCGCATGGTTGCAAGGCTGTCACATACAGTAAACTGGGCTGTATTTAGCTCCGAAATGTAGCTCTATACCATCTGCTGAGAACATCTAGTCATATTTTCAGTCCAGTTAATTAATTTACATGTATTATTGGTTTGTACATAAACAGTCTTAAAAAGCTTTCGGTTTCCAACAAATGGAATAGCTGCAAATACTCATTCAGTAAGAGAGACTTCAGTATCACAGACCTTGGCTGTAGGTTGACCACTGGAACACTTAGAAAGTGGCATAACATCCTGTAGCTCGACAGAAAGGTGTATCCTACAAAACATAGATTCAATAAATTTTCAGGCCAATAAATCCAGGCACCTTTAATAACATCAGGTCCCCAGGTCCCCCATGGGGCAGCTGGTCTGAAAAGTGCAAGTTGCCTTAAAATTCTCTCGACAATTAAGGCTCTCGAGTGCAGTTGGCATTAAGCTTGATATGAGACAGCATTGTGTAAAAGCCCAAAAATGTAAACAAATTTATTGTCCAGATATTCTGTTCAGGAGGGAACACATATGTTACTTATGGTTCACAGTTTGACCTTTGTTACCTTTGGAAGTCAGTCAGCATGTGTCCCACATGACCTAGCATCTTGCCAAAACTCAAGACTCCAAGGGAATTTGCCCTTCAGATATTGTGTTCACAAGCAAATAGGACTGCTATTCACATTTTGACTGCTGTGACCCATGAAAATACGTCAAGGACAGCCTCATAAGACAGCATTGTACTCAAAGATCAAGGTACTACAGGCCTTATTTTTTCAAAATCTGGCGTGAACGATTTACCGTTCGCGTGATTTTTAGCATACGTAACCGATCGTTCGGTTACGCACCAACTTCGTTGCGTAACCGATCGGTTACGTGAAAGGTTACGTAAATTTTCGAAACAATTTGGAGCCACGAGTGGAAAAATCAAGACACTTATTAATTATTTCATTAATTATTTCACGTGAGTTCGGTGTTTATTACTAAAAAATACGCTTAGTTATGTGAAGATCGTCTACAAATGTAAAACAGAGCGTCATTTATTCAGAAAAGTTTGTTGAAACGCGTAAAACGCACCTTGTTTACAAGCTTCTGCAACGAAATCCCGGAAGCCCCTCCCCACGTTAAAGATATCAAATTGAAGGGCAACAACTCTGCTTTCATTTCAACACAACCTTATTTCATGTCACGTAGTAAAAATGCGTCGATTTTATTGGGTGAAAATGGTCATGTGTTTCGAATCCTTCTCATTCAACCCCAATAAACCCGCGAAAATGCTGATCACCTGACGTAACCCGACTTCCTGATTGGTCAAACTGCTCCAACTGCTCATTAACATAAAATATCGTTGAGTTACGAATTCGACAGAGTCAAAATGTCGTTTGGTTTCGCTGAGTGAAGCCACATGTCGCGTAAACAAAAGGATTTTGACCAATTCACTTGGAATGATTAATAAATATTCAATATTCGTTATGCCACGAGTAACCAGGAATACATACCGTGACATCTGTAAGAAGTTAGACGAGTTATTTAGTCGAGATGAAGCAAAACAGACCGTCCATCGGCATCGGTAGTATTCTGAACATGATAAAATTCCTTACGTGAGTTTTACGGTACACTATTTTTGCCGAAATGCGATTCCTAAATATTTCTAAAGCTGTAAAATGCCAAATATGTTCTGAATGTATGTTCAGGGTTTCAAAATGATTTATTGTGCATCAAATAACATCCATTATTTTAATTTATTGGTCAATTCCAACGACCAGACAGTCACCACTTCTCGGCAAATAGTTTTCAGTGCTGACCTATTTCCATCTGGGCATGCGTAATTGTCTGGCCAGTGAAAACGAAACCACTCCGACCCAAACAATTTAACTAGGCCACAAGCAATTCATGATTTATCAAACAACCACGGCCATGTAAATTAGCCTGCCAGTCGACAAAAGGAGAAAGAGAAAGTGGACGGTATACGCGGAAATATCGCTGTCGCCAATTTTTATTTTATTTTCACTTTGTGCAGACAGACAATGCCGACTTGTGACTTGCTGGCAGATAAAATTCGCCCCACGTGAACGGTGACCGTTCGCGTAAAATATGATTTGCGTAACCTTCACGAGCGCTCGCGTCAAAAAATAAGGCCTGTACTAGCACAATTTGCTCCTCAAATATTGTTCTCACAAGGAACTGGGTTCATTTCGATCAATGTGAACTTTGAAAAAAAAAAAATTCACAGGTAAATTTTCTGTTATTAAGCTAAAACTTACCTCACTTCCACTCTTTGCATTTCTTGTTCTACATGAAATCCACAGTAAGAATTTGAATGACACAGTTCTCTCCCCTGCTAGTCACCTGACTGCCAATATTACCCATAATCCTCCTTCTTGTTTCCACTGCGATACATGGTTAGGATGTATCATAGAGGGGAGGTGGGCGGGCATCACTGGAAGTGAGGTAAGTTTTAGCTTAATAACAGAAAATTTAACTGTGAAATTTTTTTGTTATTTGCGCTGAAAACCTCACTTCCACTCTTTGCATAGAATGCCACCGTAAGGTAGGTGGGCAAACTGATACAATCCGTGGTTAGTGATAAATGCCACAAGTGACTAGTACAGAGTAGAAATCATCGATCTTCTACCTCAAAGAGGATCCATGAGATCATACAACAGCTATAACCTGTATGCCTATGGTACACAGGGAACCTCTGTCGCTACTCTGACTTCAAGGTTGAGTTGCAAAATACGCGCCCCCCCCCCTTTTTTTCGAAAGGGGCCGAGAGAAAAAATGCACTCACCAGCAAGCAGGGTTAAAACTGTACGCCCGGACTTTATCTTGCTATCTTGCTGGCCTCGGTCCCGCAGACACCCGCTGTGCGGTCACAAGTGGGCCGATGGAATAGAGGTCGTCACATGCTAACGTCATGTCCCGGAGGTAGAAAGAGGCAAATGTCGTGTTTGACATCCAGTAGCATGCCCTCATAATGTCGGTCACTGATCTGTTAGTCCACAGAGGCCATGATGCCGCTAGTGCCCTAATCTCGTGACCCGAAACGTTTACAAGCGCGGCTTGTCTATCCGTAGCCGTGGAGTACGCTAGCCGAATCGTGCTTTTGAGCCAACTTGAGATAGTATTTTTGCTTATTTCTTGTTTGGCTTTGGGATCGAAAGGGATAAACAAACGCCTCCTTCCCGCTCTGATCTCCTCTGTACGATTCAGGTAACACGCAAGTGCACGAACCGGACACATCAACATGTCTGATTCAAGACCGGACGAAAGGAAATCAGATAAGGCTGGAATTGTGAACTCTCGAGATATGGAATCGTAGAGGGCTTGATTCTTGGCCACAAACTCAGGAACCGTTGTAAGAACTACATTGCTCCAGTCCCTAGAGTGTCTGACATTCCTTCTATCGAGCGCATGCAGCTCTGACATCCTAGCTGCCGAGGCAAGAGCCAACAAAAACGAAGTTTTGTATGATAACATTTTGATATCAATAGCCTCTATTGGCTCGAAAGGTGGCTTTCCTAATTGCCGAAGTACTAAGGCTAAGTCTCACTTAGGTAATTTCGGAACAGCCGACTGACCAGATATCTTGTATGACTTGATTAGTGCAGATAAATTTGGATCAGTCAAGGGATTAATCCCAGTACCCAGAAGAATAGGTTGAGCAATGGCAGCCCTATAACCTTCGACCATAGCGGGTACCAGGCCCCTATCCCGGAACAGGTGCAATAGGAACTCTGCTACTTCAGGGATAGTGGCGCAGGATGGATTTATATCCCTCTCTCCACACCAAAGATCGAAGATTGCCCACTTTGATTGGTAAACAGCGGAAGAGGACGGTCGAATCGATTGTGCCATTCGGCGCCCAACTTCCGTTGAAAATCCCGCCTGAGCGAAGTGCTTCTTGAGCACTTGCACACGTGGTAGTGGAACAGTCCTGGCTGGCTGTGGAATAACGACGTTCCGGGCTGGCGCAGTAGATTGTGCCACACCGGAAGCTGTCTTGGTACATCTACCAGAAGATCCAGTAAGTCCGGGAACCATGGCCTTGCTGGCCACCACGGAACAATCAGGTAAACGACACAAGTGTGTTCGTGGATCTTCTGGAGTACCTTCGCTAGGATAGCTGGAGGAGGGAACGCATATGCTACCATCCTTGACCAATCCTGCGATAGGGCGTCCACTGCATATGCCGACGGATCCGGGACCGGCGACATGAACAGGGGCAATAGATTGTTGCGCCGAGTGGCGAACAGATCTATGTGTGGCATCTCCCAGACATGAGCTATTTGTTTTAGTATGGCTGGGTGAAGTTGCCACTCTGTGGGAATTATCTGATTCCGTCGTGAAAGCGAATCCGCTAAGACATTCAGAACTCCCGGGATGTGCCTGGCCAACACTGATATGTTGTTGTCCCAACACAGACCGAAAAAGATTTCCGCTTGGCTTTGTAATTGCGGAGATCTCGTCCCCCCCTGCTTGTTCACTGCCAAAAGTAGGGTGCTTAAATAAGTTTTTTTACCTCAATTCTAGATAAATTACCTTAAAACAAGAAATGTTTTCTTAGTTTGTCCCATTTTGCCAGATTTATCTTATTTTAAGAAAAATTATCTTAAAGAGGATTTAATTTTACTAGATATATCTTATGAGAAAAGTTATCTTAAATAAGATTTATTTTTACCAGATGTATGGTGTGATAAGAAAAGTTTTCTTAACTAAGAGGTCTTTTCTGTGATTTGTCTCCTTAAAATGTAAGATCGTGAATCGAGTGGAAACGGATCGCTACACTAATAGTATGAACCTGTGGTTTCCTGAAAGAAATTGTTCATTGTCAATTAGTAAGAGTTACTGTTACAACTTGCCTGAGATATACGTGAAATTATATCTTCTACTTGAGTGAGGAACATATTTTTGTAATTTAGTATTTTTATCTGCAAGTCCACCTTCACGTGGGGTTATGGTTTTCATATGGGTTCATGTATTTGCCGCCATTTTCAACTGAAATCTTCTGTTCTTCCACAATTCTCACGAATTATGTTGGTATCCAGGAACATTATTGAAGAAACTCAACTGAGCCTCTCAGTGTATCATTCTACAGATGATTGAGAGTAGTATGTTGCTCAATGTGTTCAATGAACTGAGCGAAAACGTCGAAAATCAGATTTGCTTTCTTTGGGAGTGGATTTACAGATATACAACAACAACAACAAATTGGGAAACATAAAGTAGATCCTAGGGACTTCTGTTGGTGAAAGTGCGGATCTGCAGATCTGTTTCATCGTTTTTGTCTACCTGAAAACAGGCAATTAGAAAGTAAGTTTAAGACTGTTACATTGGTTTCAAAGCAAAAGCGAAAAAATATATGTATAAAAAGCAAAGATACAAGCTCGACCTCCCATGTGCACAGCAATGTAGAAACGTATTTCCAAGAAAAGCTTCCCCATGTCGAAGTGATATAAGAAAGCAACACATGTTTATATACATTAGCTAATCAAATTATTTAATATTTACAGTATAATGGAAAAAAAAAATTGAAAATGTGTTTTTGAATTCTCCAAAAGTATTTTGGGGTTGAATAAGCTTATTCATTATATATGTCAGATAGGCATTCGAACCAAAGTCATTGCATCAAACCATGCAGTGACTGCAGTCTATTCAGGAAAAATGTCTTTGTAATTTAAATTGGTGGCAGGTTGCCTCTGACAATCTTGACTGGCAGAAACTTTTCGGGCTTTGAGTATTTGCATAAAACATCGGATCTGAATTCTACATGGTTTGCAGTGTATTGATTCCTCCAGTGTTTCCTAGTTCTTTCCTTCAGCGTTGGAAGAATATTCGTATATGAACTTGGGTGTATGCTTTAGCTTGCAAGACCTTGTCTGCGACTAAACATTGGGATTTTCTCCACCACAAGCACCTGATGAGCACAAAGGCTGGCCAATTCTATTTGAACAGTTTAGGTGTTTTTACTACCAAGAGTGCAATATGCTGTTATATTTGTAATGTCTATGAAGAATTGAAGATGACAGATTTTCTAAATTTGAGAATTATCCATCATATCTTTAGTGTTTGGCCATTTTGCATGGTTTTAATTATATCAGTCTCTTGTCATATTATACAACTTTGACATGGGCGAGAAATGGTGTGCAAATATATTTTAGTATTACTGCTATAAATGGAAAGAAATACTTGTCAAGGAGCGGTTTTAAGGATGAATGCCAGAACAAAGGCCTTACAATATTTAAATATATTCTTTATTTATCTGTTTTACATATATGACTTACTTTTGCCCTTCAATTGCATGATGATGGGTTGAAAGTGACGTTAAATCCTATCACTCACTCACACTTCATTTGCATGACATTATTTTATCATGTTTTTATTTTACATGTATACTGCTGACTGTAACAAGCATATATTCATGTTCAGTTTTTGGCAGTAATATGATATAAAAAAACTTTAGTTAAAAACGTTAATTGGATTGTAGAAAAATATTTGAAGTGTCGCTATTGAGCTCGTTGTTTTATTGATCCTGTGGGGAATTGCGGTGTGGCTGAAATTATTGGGATACCTCTTCTACATGCATAAACTTTTGCATCTAATATGTGAAGACTATTCACTACATGCTTCATTTGAATAAAATTTCCCCATCTTTAAAATATTTTTTTGTCATTTAATTTGATTAAATGTTGTTTAGCATGTTTTTTCTTAATTAAGTAAATGTTGCTAGCTCAAGATCCCTTTGTTGAATTTACAATGTAAGATAATTTATCTTGAGGACTGTATACATGTTTTCTTGAGTAAGAATATTTAACTCAACAGCCTTGAGAAATATTTTCTTATCCAAGTTAACAGCTTTGAGAAATATTTTCTTATCCAAGTGGTCAGTTTTTCTTGAACAAGTTAATTATCTGGAATAAGTTTAATATTCTTACCCCACTCCAAAAATATCTTACTTTAGATTTCATAGCAAGATAAATTATCTTACTGAAGAAAAAATAAGATTTTTTTTTCTTAAATGAGTAAAAAGCGCCAAGATAATTTTTCTTAATTAAGATCTTCGAATAAGATTTGTGAATCTTGAATAAGATAAATAAACTTATAATTTTTTTATCCAAGGAAATATCCATAAGTAAATTATTCTTACCCCACTCCATGATAATTTATCTTATTTCAAGATGATTTTTTCTTAAAATAAGTTTTTTTTTTGTCGTATTAAGTACCCTATTTTTGGCAGTGTTAATGTAGGACACGACTGATGTGTTGTCCGTCGCAACTAGCAGGTTCTTGTCGGTCAATACGCTCACCCACGTGCGGATGGCATGTGTCACTGCCAAAAACTCCAACACGTTTATATGGTACGAGCGTTCCTCGATTGTCCATAACCCGGATATCGACCTGGACTCGAGGTGGGCTCCCCATCCTTCCATAGAAGCGTCCGTGAACAGGTGATGTGACGGACGAAACGGAAGTAGGGACACACCCGGCATAACGTTGAGTGGATCCAGCCACCATTGGAGGCATTGTTTGACAAGAGGCGTGACAGGTATCCACGGGTTCAACTGCCTTTCGACCCATTGGTGATTGAAGTAAATCATTAAGGGACGAAGCTGCAACCGTCCTCTTGGTGTTACGTCCTGTGTTGACGTCAAGAGGCCGATTATCGCAGCAAAGTGTAAAGCCCTGGCTTGAGATAACTTGAGGAATTGAGGTATCTTCGCTGTTATGTTTTGCCAACGATCTTCTGGGGGTTTGGCGAGAGCTAGAAGCGTATCATATTCCACCCCCAGAAATTTCAGCTCTGACTTCTCTTCGTGTGGGATGTATCCCAGAGAAGTCAATATCCTTAAGACAAACTGGGTGTCTAAGATTAACTGCTCTTTGCAGGCATTCCTTAGCAGGGAGTCGGCGATATAAAAGTGGTACTTTATACCTAGACTGTGCAGGAATTGTGCCACTGGTGTAAACACTCGTGTGAACACCCAAGGGGAAGTGGATAGGACGAACGGAAGCACTTGAATTTGGAAGCGTCGTTTGCCGACCATGAATCTCAAGTACTTCCTGTCCTCCGGATGTATCGGGATATGCAGGTATGCATCCCTTAAATCCAGAGAAGTCAGCCATTCCCCTTGTTTGAGTACTGTCCGGATAGACCGGAAGGACTCCATGCGGAAGTGTGGCGGTGGAGTGAGGTAGTCCTTGTTGAGGCGCTTTAGGTTGATAACCATGCGCATCTCGGACATATCTTTCTTGGGGACCAGAAAGACCGGCGAATAGAACCCGGGTGTTGTATCCCAAACCGGAAGCTCTATTACTGCTGCCTTCTCTATCAGCTTGTCCACAGAGGACTGTATCGCTGATAGATGACCCGTTCGTAATAGAATACGAGGGGATGTGCAGTCAAGGGAGGAAGCGTGTCGAACAATAGGCGATAGCCGTATCTGATAGTTCGAATGACCCACGCTTCCGTCCCGATCCTTATCCAGTTCCTCCAAAACAACTGCAGCCTTCCCCCTACCGGAAGGTCTAGTTGTTGGGGAACTGGAAACATTATGTCTCGGTGTTCCCGCCATACCGGAAGCCACCCGGTATGGCTCGAGATATCAGGTATTCTTTTTTGACTGCTTGGATTTCCCCTTACCCTGCTTCTTATGGCCATAGGTCGATACTCTTGGCTCTAAAGAAGCAGGCGCTTGGCTTTGCTGTTGGCCGGAAGCACCCTTAGTAGCCTTGGAACTAGGCGGGTTCTTCTTAGCCTTCTTCGCCTTTGGACCCGAACCGGAAGCTATAGGTCTCTTAGACGAAGCACCGGAAGCTACCGACCTGTCATGTTCAATACGATCCATTTCAGGTCGAACTTCGGCAACAGCATCACCAAACAGTAAAGAAGGAGCCGTAGATGTCTCTAGTAGACTCCTCTTTACTGCTTCCGGTGTGTAATCGTGCATTAAAGGAATGAAGGCCCTTGTCCTTAAATGCACCAGCATAGAAGATAAGTAGGCATTGTGTACCAGTAAATCTTCTACTGCACCGGAAGCAATCTTCTGGTAGTCAAGAACGAGGTTAATACCCTCCTGTAACTGTTCCTGACTTTCCGCACCGGACAGCGAAAATAAACCATCCTTTATGGCTTTAAGAAACCAGTCAAGGTGATTCGTAATCGCCACTCCTTGTCGGGCAGTTTCCTCTAGTACAGCGGCCTGTTTGTTCGTAAACGGAACATCCGGATTACTAGGCAATTTAGTATTAGCAGGACACAAATACTGAAAATCGCCGTTCACCTCTGCAGACCGGAAGCTAAACGGTGAGTCATGTACGCCATAAGATCGTATGTTTGGCTTCTGTACTGGGAACGGACCAGAAGATCCTGCAGGGCGGAAGCGAGCTCTAGGTCTCAGCCTGACTGCACGTTCCTCCTGCGTAGCGGGTTCTGCTAAAGTTCTATGGAACAAGTGGCAAATAGAATGAATAGCAGTTGAGGCCGGAAGCGTGGTTGCCGATCTCGTAACCCGATTTGACTCCTGATTCAGTTTCAATATCCCCCGCATGTGGGACCGGAAGCTGCATACCAGGAATCAAGTCATAGATGCCGGAAATTAATTCATAATATTTCCTAGCATCTGGATCAGTATTGGTAGGTTCATTCAATTCAGAGCTACCGTACCGCATGGTCCCTATCCACTTCCATAGCTTCCGGGGCTTCCTGCCAACGAGGAGTAATGGAAGGGATAGTCCTCGTCAAATTAGCTTCCGGTTTCCTAGACTGTTCAGCCAAAACCGGATGCGGGGACGTACCGCTCCTTATTTGACTGGTCATCATCTCTCTCAGTTCCTTCATCTCCTCACGTTGCTGCTCCATTCCGCGCAGAATGGCAGCCAACGTAGGATCCGTCACCTGAGAGTGGACCGGAAGCAGGGCCTGACGAGGTGTGTTCACACTCGGGGGGATCTTACATATGACCGTGAGCACGGCCACTGTAATGGTCGGTGAACTGGCACTCGAGGTCGTAAACCGGAAGCACGTATAGGAGGATGCATCATACGTAGCATAGCCGGTCCCGTACCACGAATACCACCGGAAGCAGATATCTGAGCTAAGCCACGCAAGGGCGAAGACAGATTAGCAACCGGATGCCGCATAATTTGACCTACTTGAGAGGGATCTTTATATCGCGTCTCAGAGGCAGGCAAATAATTTGGCATATCATAGGTACCTGCATACATACCATACTGCCGTTGTTGTGGGAACCTCAATCTCTGGTGGCCCAGAAGGCTCGTAGATACAAACGTCTCGGCAAGGGGACGAGGAAGGCCACCAGAGAAACCGGAAGCAGGTTGGGAGTAATCAGACAAACCAGTCGTAACAGTTAACGGAGTAACCGAACGACCGGGAAGTCCAGGCCTCAACAGCATTGAGGAAGATACTCTCCCAACCCCGGAACCAAATGAAAACTTAACGTTAGGCCCCTCACTAGTGCTACCTAAGTTTTCGTAATCATAAGTTGACTCCGATCGAGAGATCGAAGTCCCCTGACTTTCCCACGCTAAGCCTGGCTCCGTTTCCGATTTCCCCTCATCGTCGTATCCAGGTGTCCGCTCGATAGGAACCTCCACCTCCACAGTCGTTGTAGTGCCAGATTCCATATCTTCGATCGTCCCTTCCACTTGTACCAACCGGGTCGACCTCTTACCTGATTGACCCTTCGCCTGGTCTGAAATGGAAGAATCATGAGCGGGGGGGGGGCGTTTGTTTATCTTTATTCACGTTCAATAGGCTGACTAGAGTAGGCACAGCTGACGAACTTACAAACCCCCTAGTCTCCTCGACTACACTAGTACGTGGAGACCTAGCCACATACGTCTCATTGGCGAGATTGGTTGACATAACGACATTATTTTCCTCGTTAGCTGCCAGAGAACCGGCCAGATACACCTGGAATATGCCGGGAGCCCACACAATACATTCTTCACAGGCCGTGTCCCATGTACAAACTCTTCCCTGGCGGCATGGAGGACACGTAGAGTGAAGGTCATAACTAGGCTTGTCACCTCCACAAGACATGCATGACATTTGAGACATATTTTGAGCCATTTTTACGCTGATAACTTATAGAATACTTCCCAAAGGACTTCTTGCTGAATATCAGACGTCTGAGGTAATCCAACTGTGAGTGATTTGCTAGGAATAGGCAATTTTTCACGGAGCTGACAATGTTTACTTCCTGACCCACGAAGCAGTAGGAACAAGAAGGAGGATTATGGGTAATATTGGCAGTCAGGTGACTAGCAGGGGAGAGAACTGTGTCATTCAAATTCTTACTGTGGATTTCATGTAGAACAAGAAATGCAAAGAGTGGAAGTGAGGTAAGTTTTCAGCGCAAATAACTAGGTTATTTAACCCTTACTGACCGTGAAGACTTCATAAGGTTGCACTGTGCCAAGGATGAGTGAGTGAGTATTGACCCTTAGAAACAGGTCAAACAGGCCTTCAGAAGATAGCCATGTGCCGAAGATCTAGTCTCTAGCTCTCTGTTATTTCATTAACTTTGTTACTTCATTAACAAATCTTTTTAAATTTTCTACCGCTTTGACCGTTTGAAAATATGTCAAGGTGAGTCCAGAGTGAACTTGACATGTATGCCCTCATATTTGCCCTTGGTACAGCATTGTACCAAGTTCAAGGTACTAGCTCAATTTGCTCCATAGACACAGTGTTCAAAACAGGGCCTGATCCAGGCCGTTTTTGACCACGTTATAACCAGTTTGGGTGCCATATTATTTACCAATAGTTGTATAGGAATTGCCCCATTCAGGCCTAGCCTGCTCTAACAGGGGGTCCTATATACATAACACACAAATATATATATACATTCAACAGATAACAGATATAATAACACACACATATATATATACATTCAACAGATAACAGATATAAATTAAGATGCTTCAGCAGTTTGAAGCAACAAATATAAATTAAAAATGCTTCAGCCATTATCTCATTAAAATTGGGTGGTAGGATCTAAAATAAGCATTTTTAAAAGAAGGGACTGACGGTGCGTTCCGTACATTGACGTTTAAACTGTTCCATAGAACGCCACCAGAGTAATAAAATGTTCTAGAATAAAAAGAGTTCATAGACGTCCCGGTCTTAATAAAAATGTCATTGTTGCTGGCACTTCTTGTGTTGTACGAATGGACAGTATTTACATGTTCAAAAAGCTGACATATAATCAGGCAGCAAATTATTGACAGCTTTATACATAAAACAGGATTTTTGATAGTTAATTCTCTGATCAATGGACATCCATTTCAGAGTAGAAAGCATTTCGGACACATGAGTATCGGAACTAACTTCTAATACCACTCGAGCTGCTCTATTTTGCATTTTTAAAACTGCCGATCAGTTTTACATTTGCTGGCGCTGCTCTACACAAGATTACAATAATCGAAATGAGGCAAAATCAGTGTATTGTAGACAATCATGAATTTGGGCACCCAAATATATATATATATTTTTATTTTTTTTCTTACAGCAAATTCCCCCTCTGAAAAGACCGAAACCAATATTAATGCAAGTACTGTTGCCAAATATTAAGTTATCAGGCTGTATTTAGACCATTTAATACTCCCACAGCTTCCATGGGCTTCAACAGTCTCATATTGTGGCCTATTTCACTATAACTTATCACAATCTGTGCCGAACTAAAAGTCTAGATCAGGCCTTGCACAAGGATCTGTGATTGCTATTCACATCTTGACCTCTGTGACCTTTGAAAATAGCTTACGGTGACCAATTGCATTCACAACATTTGGACTGGACAAATGGACAGCTAGATGGACAAACATCATGTCCATAGTCCTCTCCCATTTATGTGGCAGGGGACAAACTATAGTATGACTATGAGCTTTGGAAAAGACGATCCATTAAATTCCAGATGAGATTTCACAGAAACTAATCCAACTTTCCCAATATAAATCTTAAACAATAAATTGGCTTTGCGCAGTGAGGCTGTGTACCTCGTAAACTTGTCTGGTTTTCATTACTACAGCATGGAGGCATATGTTATTAATCAGTGATAACTGGTATACATATGGGAAATATGCCTCAAATCATACTTTTTGACAAAAGGACCATAATAGTTATCATCACCATTATGAATACTTTAAGCTGAAAATACACTTGTCCCTCATTATAATGCTGAAGTTGATGGAGAAAATTCTGACCGCAATATAGCTTAGTCAGTCTGTAGTGAATCTTCATAGCAGCAGCATACATATTACAGGTATATCTTGGGGGACATAACAGTTTATAATGAAACGTGTTATAATGAGGGACAGGTGTAAGTCAGATATTGCTAGTATGAGATGCTGCTTCAGGGGAGGAATGAAAATGAATTAACCAGATATAATCGAAGCTCACAGTGGGTCAGAAAAGCAATATTGATCTTCATCAAAACCAATGAATGGAACATGCCAATAGTCTGTCAGGTCACCAATGCCAAATTTCATGGTAACCGAAACATAGGTTACTAGTATACCCAATTCTTCCTTCTAGCCATGTGATAGCACAGTGTATAGGTTATTATACCCAATTCTTCAATGCCAATGCCAAATTTCATGGTAACCGAAACATAGGTTACTATACCCAATTCTTCCTTCTAGCCATGTGATAGCACAGTGTACAGGTTATTATACCCAATTCTTCATTCTAGCCATGTGATAGCACAGTGTGTAGGTTATTATACCCAATTCTTCATTCTAGCCATGTGATAGCACAGTGTATAGGTTATTATACCCAATTCTTCATTCTAGCCATGTGATAGCACAGTGTACAGGTTATTATACCCAATTCTTCAATGCCAATGCCAAATTTCATGGTAACCGAAACATAGGTTACTATACCCAATTCTTCCTTCTAGCCATGTGATAGCACAGTGTATAGGTTATTATACCCAATTCTTCCTTCTAGCCATGTGATAGCACAGTGTATAGGTTATTATACCCAATTCTTCAATGCCAATGCCAAATTTCATGGTAACCGAAACATAGGTTACTATACCCAATTCTTCCTTCTAGCCATGTGATAGCACAGTGTACAGGTTATTATACCCAATTCTTCATTCTAGCCATGTGATAGCACAGTGTACAGATTATTATACCCAATTCTTCATTCTAGCCATGTGATAGCAGTGTACACGTTATTATACCCAATTCTTCATTCTAGCCATGTGATAGCACAGTGTACAGGTTATTATACCCAATTCTTCATTCTAACCATGTGATAGCACAGTGTACAGATTATTATACCCAATTCTTCATTCTAGCCATGTGATAGCACAGTGTACAGGTTATTATACCCAATTCTTCATTCTAGCCATGTGATAGCACAGTGTACAGGTTATTATACCCAATTCTTCATTCTAGGCATGTGATAGCACAGTGTACAGGTTATTATACCCAATTCATCCTTCTAGCCATGTGATAGCACAGTGTATAGATTACTAAACCCAATTCTTCATTCTAGCCATGTGATAGCACAGTGTACAGGTTATTATACCCAATTCTTCATTCTAGCCATGTGATAGCACAGTGTACAGGTTATTATATCCAATTCTTCATTCTAGCCATGTGATAGCACAGTGTACAGGTTATTATACCCAATTCTTCATTCTAGCCATGTGATAGCACAGTGTACAGGTTATTATACCCAATTCATCCTTCTAGCCATGTGATAGCACAGTGTATAGGTTATTATACCCAATTCATCCTTCTAGCCATGTGATAGCACAGTGTATAGATTACTAAACCCAATTCTTCATTCTAGCCATGTGATAGCACAGTGTACAGGTTATTATACCCAATTCTTCATTCTAGCCATGTGATAGCACAGTGTACAGGTTATTATATCCAATTCTTCATTCTAGCCATGTGATAGCACAGTGTACAGGTTATTATACCCAATTCTTCATTCTAGCCATTTGATAGCACAGTGTACAGGTTATTATACCCAATTCATCCTTCTAGCCATGTGATAGCACAGTGTATAGGTTATTATACCCAATTCTTCATTCTAGCCATGTGATAGCACAGTGTATAGGTTATTATACCCAATTCTTCATTCTAACCATGTGATAGCACAGTGTATTTACCTGTGACTTTGAACAGCCCCCTTCCATGTTGCCTCAGATGAGTGAACATCCTTCCCTTCAGATATTTGCTCTCCCCAACGAATTAACAGGAAGGCTAATCCTGCAAATAAAGTTGAAATAAAAAATACACAAATAAAAGTGACTGTAAGAGTTTGTTTAGATCTATTATAATCATATCAATCTCCTCTCACTTTATCTGATTTGTCATCCCATGTGAATATTTCTCTAGAAACATGCCAATATTTATAACAATGTAAGCACTTTATCACTGTCTTTAAAAGGATGATTATGTCCATAGTTGTCACAATAATACGACAAATGCTGGTGGGTGGTTGAACATCCGGTCAGCCGAGTCACAATTCCTTGAATTTATCTACATGTATCATCATACAACATCTGGAACTGTTATCAAAATAGCCCAATGGGCTCCAATACCCCTCGGATATCAGTTACTGTCTACACTCAGCAATCATGCATTGCAAGATGTATTTTTTAAACTTTGACAACATCATGTAAGTTAACAACAAGCGTTCTGAGAATCCTAACATCTCGCCTTGTGGGGTTATCTGCCGAAGCTGCAGCAGTATTGAAAGCATACATGTTGAGCAAACAATAACGTCTGGAATGGATTATCTGGTACAGACAATAACATCAGTCCCATGTGGGATTACTTTCAGATAGGTCAATCTCGTGTAGGATGGATAGGCCAGTGCAGTGGGATTACTGTTGCATAGGGCAGTCCAGTGTGAGATTACTGCTGGATAGGTCAGTCCCATGTGAGATTACTGCTGGATAGGCCAGTCCTCTGTAGGATTACTGCTGGATGGGCCAGTCCCATGTGTTATTTCTGCTGGATAGACCAGTCCCATGTGGGATTACTGCTGGATAGTCCAGTCCCAAGTGAGATTACTGCTGGATAGGCCAGTCCTGTCTGGGATTACTGCTGGATAGGGGTCTTGTATGGGATTACTGCTGGATAGGTCAGTCCTGTGTGGGATTACTGCTGCATAGGCAGTCCAGTGTGGGATTACTGCTGCATATGGCAATCCCATGTGAGATTACTGCTGTGGAGGCCAGTCCTGTGTGGGATTACTGCTGGATAGGCTAACCCTGTGTGGGATTACAGCGGGATAGGTCAGTCCCATGTAGAATTATTGCTGGATAGGCCAGTCCCATGTGGGATTACGGCTGGATAGGCCAGTCCGGTCTGGGATTACTGCCGGATAGTTGAGTCCCATATGGGATTACTGCTGGATAGGTCAGTCCCGTGTGGCATTACTGCTGGATAGGCTAGTGCCATTTACGATTACTGCTGGATAGGTCAGTCCTGTGTTGGATTACTGCTGAAGAGGTCTGACCTAGGAAAACATGAAACATGTGCACCAAGTTTTATAATCATGCCACGCGAAAGGTTCAGCAAACTTTCCATGTACAGATCCACATGTAAATGTTTGCCCAACAAAAACCGTGTCAATGGAAACGTACAAAGTCTAAACTGTGATAATTAGTTTTTAACAGATGTGGCCTTTAACACACAAATGCTGTATACCAAATTTGATATTTGAGCTGCAACAGTACTTCCAGAGTGTTAATGTCATTATATGCATATTTTCCATTTGGTTGCCATGGAAACCACAGAAAGCACCAAAAATGTATCCAATTGTGCATTGAAACACAGCAATGTTGCATACGTAACAAATTTGAAGTCTCCAGCTGCGATGGTTCGGCTTTTATAGAGCGTCAACATAATTATATGGATATTTTCCATTTTGTTGCCATGAAAACCACAAAAACCAACAAAATGTACCCAATTTCAATATGCTTGTGCTTTGCCACACAGCAATGCTGCATACCAAATTTGAAGTCCCCAGCTTCAACGGTTCAGCTTCTAGAGCGTTAACATCGTTATATGTATATTTTTTGTCTTGTTGCCATGGAAACCACAAATCCATCGAAATGTATCCAATTTCAATTTTGTGCTTTGCCACACATCAATTCTGTATACCAAATTGATGAACAGTTCAGCTTCTAGAGCATTGTCGTTACATGGATATTTTCCGTCTTCTTGCCATGGAAAGTACAAAAACCATCAAAATGTATCCAATTTTAACAGGCTTGTTCTTTGCCACACAGCAATGCTGTATCCCAAATTCGATGTCTTTAGATCAAACGGTTCAGCTTGTAGAGCATTAACGTCAAATACGGACGGACGGAAAAGCTTAATTCAGTATACCCCCCAGGCCCCCTATACTTTGTAATGGGGGGGGGTATGAAAAAATAGCAAATACTAGAATTTGACCTTGATAGAATCAGTCAAGGTCAGCCATCTTCCGCACACCTCTGGTCCATTGCCAGATGTACACATAGTATTAATTTGAAAAGCCTAGCTATAATTTACATCATAATAAACAGTATATGACCTTTAAAAAATAGGTCAAGTTCAGTCAACTGGGATTCCAGTCAAGGAGAGAGAGAGAGAATTAAGGTTTAATGTCGCATTGGCTTCCAGTCAATCACAAGTTACATATGTAATATGAATTTGGAGACCCTAGCTTTAATCCATAAAAAAAAACATAGCAAATACTAGAATTTGACCATGGAAAAATAGGTCAAGATCAGTCATTTTCAATAGGCTTCTGACCTTTCATCAGATGCATACGTGGTAATCCTTCTTGAGATATCGTGTCCACAAAAAAGATGGAAGATGGATAAACAGACACTGGCGATGACAATACCCTTCAGGCAAAATTTGCCCGAAGGGTAAAAATGGAAACATTTTATTTAACTATATCATCTGCAAAACTCATATGGATTTGATTTGATTAGAAGGTATTAATCCATATCATATTGTGTTTGTTACTGGGTCGATTGTACTTGTGCTATGGTCATGTTATCACCTCCATCCACAAACCTTACATCAGACAGTCCATAATAGATCCATGAGCAAATATATGCTACACTTAAAATAAATGCTTAAGTTATTTGCCAAGTTCTCTTTTACCTTTGACGGTAGGTCTGTCCTGTAAGATACCTGCCGACTCTCCAGGTTTTAGGAGTCTCCGTGTTGTGGACGAGGCCACAGTCTCCCCCTCATACCACAAAGCAACCTATTGAAATTATACAGAAAATATAGAGTTGATGAACAGCCTAAACATTAACTAGCCACACTGTATACTATAACCAAACTATGGTTGAAACTCCAATTGCATATGATCAAGAAGGTGTCCTGTCTTTGCATGTGATGGAGAGGCAATCATATACTTTATAAAAGTGGTTTCAAGTTTGATAATATAAGAGATGGAGGAAGAAAAAATAACCAATGATAGAGAGGTACAGTTCTTTCTACAACTTTCCTAAAAAGCAAATGAATAGAGGCAGTTAACTGATCGCTGGTATCCTTGTATGTATTTTTGCATCAACAGTACATGATACTTGAAGAATTAGTAATTTGTTGGAGAATGACTACCTGTATGTAGCTTAGTTTCAGTTTAAGCTCAACAATCAATAGCAAAATCAAGAAGAATTCAACAGAAATACAACAGGGGGGGGAGGCATCCTACACCACACCAGGATGCCTGATCACAACCAGTAGTAGTAACTGTTTTAATGCAAGCACCTCCTCCTCCCCCCCCGAACCATCCAAGCCCCATCTGCACTCTTACCTCTGCTAAGACAATTGACAATCGGCTGGGATTATGTATCAGTAGACAGGAAGGATTTCTACTGGGGAATTCCAATTTATCACCTGGACTGGAATAAATAACACACAAAATAATGTAACAGTACTACTACACATGCATATCTGATGTCTACCTGAAGTATACTTGGTGTCTACCTAATGTGAACCTCAGCTATACTGGATGTCTATCTGAAGTACACTTGGTGTATATCTAATGTGAACCTCAAATATACTGGATTTTTTATCTGAAGTATACTTGGTGTATACCTAATATGAACCTCAACTATACTGGATGTCTATATGAAGTATACTTGATGTAAACCTAATGTGAACCTCAACTACATTGCATGTCTGTCTGAAATAAGCTTGGTGTATACCTACAGTGAACCTCAACTATACTGGATGTCAATCTGAAGTATACTTCGTGTATACCTACTGTGAACCTAACTATACTAAATGTCTATCTGAAGTAAGCTTATACTTGGTGTATACCTAATGTGAACCTCACTATACCTGATGTCTATCTGAAGTATACTTCATTTATACCTTATATGAACCTCAACTATACCAGACTCCCACCTGAAGTATACTTGGTGTATACATGTACCTAATGTGAACCTCAACTATACTTGATGTCTATCTGAACCGTACTTGGTATCTTGTTTCTTTCCACAACATGTATTTATCATACAGTTCTATGATATTAAATTTGTATAAAGTTACCTTCAAACCAAGTAGCATTATATTTAATAAATGTTAAAATGCTACCTTCAAACCGAGTAGTATTGTATTCAATAAATGTTAAAAAGCTACCTTCAAATCAGATGGCATTATATTTAATAAACATTTTGATTTGCAATAATAATGAAAGATAATGGGCAGAGCATTTCCCCAAATATATGTGTAGAACATAATTTGATATATGACCCTTAAAGCAATAATAACTTAGGAATTGGTAGCAAGGCTACCAAAGAGCTCATCTGACCATATGAATACAGCACCTGCAACGATCACCATGACATGAAATCTTATCATATTTGCCATTTAATTAGGTAATTAAGACCTAATTAAATATTCTCTGAATAGAATTATTTCATAATATCCCCTTCATAATATCCTAAATAACATTCATAAAGCTTGGGTACAATCTGTAAAGTATTTATGAATATAGCACCCCTAATGTTTGCCTTAACATGAAATCTTAGCATATTTGCCATTTAATTAGATAATTGAGCTAACTAAATACTAATGGAATGAAGTCATTCTGCAACATTCCCTCCAGAACACCACATATGGTAAGCCTGCTGGGTTTAGGCACAAATATAGAGCACCTTAAGATTGCCCTAACATCAAATCTTAGCATATGTTGCTATTTAATGAAAGCTCGTGTGAAACACGGGCAAAGAGCATTTCCCCAGATAATTTTGTAACACATTTGGTACTCACAGGGCTTTGGATCTCCCCAATTTGGGCACAACCCCTATTCATGTCGGGGATCCTGGCCTTATTATTCTGTGTTTTGAAACCGGCATTCATGAATAGAGAATGCGGGTTTCGGCATTTCTTAGAAGTTCTCAGTATGAAAAGATCGATTACGAAGGTGAGAAATCCAGCGGTGAAGCACTCCGGTTGATGCGGCATGACGTCCGCCTGTGCTATACACATATAGCACGTGTCAAACCCGAAACCCGTGCTGTGATATCTGCAACCTCAGGATCAGTTTTCTCTCAAATAAAATGTTTCTCTTCTCAGTCTTTACCAAATGAAATAAATCGAGAACGTCTTTTACGTTCGTGAGAAGGTTACGTTGTGTCATTTATACGGCGAACGTTCACCGTTCAAGATTTCTTGAAGTTGAAATCCACGACTGCAGACGAGGGAAAAAAGCAACAGCAACTGCGAAAATCAGAAAATGTCAGTCGATCTAAAGATTGGAAACATTATTAAATGCTAGACGTGTCAGTCTGATTATTGTTGTATGTAATTCTGAAGAAAATACTCATCGGGCTTCGAGTTGGGTCGAAATACCCGCCGCAGTCACGCATATTGATAAATTAACGTGTAGTTGTTGTAAAGTTTTCCGCGATGCACCGGCGTGCAGTTTTCACTCTTCGCTGATGACAACATTTCGTTATCAAGTGACAGTGAAGTTGTATGTCTAAATTACTTATCATACCGGTATTTATTTGACTGATATTACAAATATAAAAGTGTCAGAGAAATTCAGAGAATTTTGGCACGGATTTGTTCACTTGCAGGAAGGGTGTCTCTACCAATTGATTGGCTTGTGGGAAGAAATATTTACCCCTGGTATTGTAAGTGTACTTTCTTTGAAAAAAAAGAAAAGTTTTCCTCCCCTTAAATTAATCTGTTTCTGGAATAAATTGAAAGAGCTGTATCGATGTCTCACTAAAACAACAGTACACATGGCTAGATAAATACAGTACATGTATACTAAATGGCACATGTATGTCATTTTCAAAACAGATTTGCAAGCATTCTTTGCATTGTCTAAGAAAATAAATCAATAAATCAGTTATCCAATCAATAAATAAATGTGATAGTATACTAACATGATATAGAAATAATATGCAAACTTAACATTGGAATTAGTGGATTTTGTTAGACAAGGGGCATACTTTCTGACACGACTCATTTTTGATAGGCATCTAGTGTCATTTTCAAAACAGATTTGCAGGCATTCTTCGCATTGTGTAAGAGAATAAATCAATAAATCAATAAATCAGTCATCCAATCAATAAATAAATGTGATAGTATACAAACATGATATAGAAATTATATGCAAACTTAACATAGGAATTAGTGGATTTTATTAGACAAGGGGCATAACTCTGCAAAATACTTTCTGACGACTCATTTTCGATAGGCATCTAGTTCAGGTCAAGAGAAACAACTGTATCACGTTAGGATGTTGTATATGGAACGGTTCTGAAATTATCACAATAAATCATAAATGGATTTTTATTTGTAAAAAGGAGCATAACTCTGCAAAATATTGTCCGAGATGACTCATTTTCGATAGGCTTCTGATTTACGTGAAGATAAATAGATGTAACAAGTTTGGTTGCCATGCATGAAACGGTTCTGTAGATATCGCGGTAACGGATTTTATTAGACAAGGGGCATAACTCTGTAAAATACTTTCTGACATGACTCATTTTCGATAGGCATCTAGTTCAGGTCAAGAGAAACAACTGTATCACGTTAGGATGTTGTATATGGAACAGTTCTGAAATTATCACAATAACAAATCATAAATGGATTTTTATTTGTAAAAAGGGGCATAACTCTGCAAAATATTGTCCAAGATGACTCATTTTCGATAGGCTTCTGATTTACGTGAAGATAAATAGATGTAACAAGTTTGGTTGCCATGCATGAAACGGTTCTGTAGATATCGCGATAACGGACGGACGGACGTACGGACGTACGGACAGCCGTACATGATGACGACAATACCCCTAGGCCAAAGTTGGCCGAGGGGTAAAAACATACCCAATTCCACGCATCTCTTAGCACGAATCAGTATCTCATCACACTAGCAAATGGGGCCATAACTTGAATGAGATCAGCAGAAGCAATGAGTGACTGAGAACAAAGCACATACACTCAGGTTGTGAAGCAGTTATTTTAATCTTTTCATGCTTTGCTTTCACAGTGGAACATGATGGATCAGATGTATTTCAACTTTACAAGGTGATCGCCATCAAATTATTCAGACATCAGTTTTGATGCATTTGAATTGATTTTCAACTCTATTAATTTCTACAAATTCAATATCGTGATTCTCAACATCACTAGACTCGCTGCAACCTGCCCATGGTGACTTTGGAGCTGCACCTATTCTGCATTACCCAACCTTGTCTAGTGAAGGGCATATCAAATACCAGGTTGAGTTGTCACTTTTGTAAAAGAGGGATCTAGTCCATAACCAATCTCATGTGTGGTGTACATATGGAAAGGGTATGTAGCTGAAATAACATGAGCTATTGTGGTACCAGTAACATCAGTGGACCTAGATTAAATTTTATACTGTGTAACTAAGTACATTGTAGGTCAAGGTCATTTATTCATACGGTTGTGATAAATGGCCAGATGCACATGTGATGAGTCAATAACTTATAATAAATAGCAATCTCAGTAAACTCAGATAAAATACCCCGGAATATTACATCTCACATCAGCAATAAATCCCCTCCGAATTACTGCATCTGTTAACCAATCAGGGAGAAACAACTTTAAAATAATGCCCCTTGTAATTACACGTGTACCAAAATAGTACAAAATATAGTGAAACAGTATCCAAAATAAGATATTTTGTCCAGACATGGCTCGAGTAAACATTCTTCTCCAGGAAGTTCAAAGGATAACTTATGGATAAATAGCTTCAACAGAGATGTCAGTGTTTTTATCAGAACTGTGTATGGTGTGAACTGGGAAATTACAAGCGTCTAGTCCGTCATCCATAATTCAGCCGTCGTCCATTAGAGAATATCCTCGTCCATAATCCAAAGACCTATTCCATATTCCATATAACAGTATTAGCACCAAATTCAAAAAGACAATCATAGTATACATAAACATAGGCTTGTTTCCTGCAAGAGAGAAGCGGTCAACAGTTTTTCAATGATGCCGGCAAGACATCATGATGTTCCAAAAATATCAAATCCGTATCGCTGATCAGTATTCTTAATCCATAATATTCGTTGTAAAGTCGTCATCTAAAGAATGATGTATCTCAGTCACGCTTCGATTGTGACTGTTCATATGAGTACCATGAGGATCTTGAAGTACATGAGTTCATACGGCCCCTAGCCCCGGGTTAAGCGGAATTAGACACAAGTTACGAAACGTAGCGCCATAGATCTTGCACGCTACGTTCGTATTTTTTTATCAGCATGCGATATGTATCGCCAAATTTGAGAAACTTTGAGTGGAGGCGCTTGGTGGAATAGCCCTGTTTTATAAGTTTCTGCAACAATGTTTTGTGGCGTTGATTAAAATCATCACATTTAACACAGGATCTAGCAAATGCTACTAAGCGAGATATGTATACGCCATATGCAGGTCCCACTGGAATATTACTATCCAGAAAGGGATAGTTTGCGATGTCGAAATTGTAATCATCTCTTTTGTCATAAAGTCGACGAGAGAGAATGCCCGCCTCATTTTTATAGAGATATAGATCTAAATATGATGTGCCTGTAGGGCTATCTGTAGTTTCCTTCAAATCCAGTGAAGGTGGATATATATCCTTCACTGCGTCATTTATATAGCGATTATCCACAGCGAGAAGATGGTCTATATAGCGTTTGGTGAATGAGAAGGAACGGGCTTTGAGTGGATCGGTTTTTGAAAGCGCCAGCATATAGTCATATTCATAAGAGAACAGATACAGGTCAGCCAACAGGGGTGCACAATTAGTACCCATTGGAATACCTATATGCTGCTGATATACTGTGTTGCCAAATTTCACATAAATATTTTTAAAGAGAAATTCAAGCAATAGGCGATTCAAGCTGGATACATAACATTTTAGGAGAAAGTGACAAAAGCATTTAGAACTACTTTTGTCATAATCTTGTCCATCACTAACTTCATATGTGGCATGAATTTGGACAACTTGACTATGGGTGCAGTCCACACCTTACTGATGTGTGGCTAAAAACCGGCATGGGTTCGGGTCTTCAGCCATAAATAGATGTAAAATCTTTAACAAAAGCCCTGTAAAAGTATATACTTCCTAAATGGGCACACTCATGCCATTATTTCAGGAGACTTGGGAGCTACCCACAACCCGGAGAAAATGTATAAAATAATTTTCTTTTTATGCATGTTAAAGTGTTTCTCATCCAAAGGTCAATTTAAAATGGCGAAAAAAAACGGGATCAACCTACTCATTTTTTGTAAAATTTTATCGCCATAAATGAATCATCATTTTCGCTCCCCGAAAAAGTACAGATTTTGGCCTGCCAGATATTCAATTCCGGACACGATTAATTCTGTAGCGGCGCACAGATGTGATCAACAAGCAATTGTTAGATCCTCGTTTGGAGAAATGTTTCTGTCCAGCAGGGTGATACTATAGATATCATTTAGTAGAAAGGTAAGAAGAATTACCATGCTGTCAAATATAGGCGACCATCCTATGAAATAAAGGAGGAGCCACTTCTTGCGAAACCATGGCAAGTGTGGACCGCACCCTATAAAAAGAAACATCAATGGACAACATGAGGCACCAGCGGTGCTGCAACTCCTCAGCCCCTTAAGAGTCTAGACCAACATGTTTTTATGGGTGTGGAAGTTTGGATAAATAGCAGTGAGTTATGGCATGCGAAAAGCAAACCCAAGCCACAACTCAGATAGATGAATGAATGGATACACTGACACACAGACGGACAGACAGACAGTCGGAATCCAGTATACCCTCAACTATGTACAGGGGTATAACACAGGGATTCATAGAAGTCCAAATTTTACGAACCGAAATGTGGAAAATTGAGGTTTTTTTCACTCAAATTGAGTTAAAATAAAATTTATCGGCATTTCTTCTCCCTCAAATTGAGTATATAAATTTTTTACAAACCAGGGTCATTTTTCCCCCCAATGTTGAGTATATCATTTTTTTACAAACCAGGGTAAATGTTACCTTCTGTGAACCTTGTCTACTGTTACCAATTCATGTATTTTTAAGCTTTTGTGTAATTAAAACCATTTTGCGTCGTTGATTGCGTTTACTCATTATGTTTTCAGGTATCCAGGATACATGAACAAATTGTGTTAGATTTATTCAAGTTGTATACGAGTAATACTTCAGGTATCAATCATGTAAAACTTTGTAATGCTGCCGGTACTGGTTTTCATTTATATATACATGCACATGTAGTTCTCATATACATGCAGTGAGGAGTGTCAACTATTTCCCTATCTGAAAGCTGTTATATCTCAATCAACGTTTAATTCCTTTTTCCAACTTCCACACAGGACTGTCTGAACAATATACAAACACACATCCAATTTCAGTATACAAATATGGCCCAACTTGTTAGGTGGTAATTATAAAAAAAAAAATATATTGATACCCCAATAAAAACCCCATTATCTATTAATTTAGATCCCAAATAAAATTTGAAGAAACCATTATCCGAAATTTAACTTTGACAGAAAAATAATTTTAATTATGGAAATATTTAACCAAAGCAGTGAATTAATAAATATAAAAATCCTGTGAAGACATACGTGAAGTTCCAGTTATTGTGAAAATATGAAGATATTATTCAATTGCAAATGACCACCAGTATGAAAACTCACTGTTTATAACACGATGATTGTATATATATATATTATTTATATACACGATGATTGTATTGGATTACACAAATAATAGGAGTCTTGAGGATAATATTATTTTGATAGAATATGGTTAACAAAAAAAAAAAGAAGGAAAAAAACCCCAACAACGTAACACTTCAAAACGCTTGCAAGCGACCAGCTCTATCGCCGTAGGAGTTCACTCCCTTGTCATGTTCTCAAAACGCACGCTGTACGTTGGTGTCAACTTTCGTTTCAAGGCTTTCGTTTGATCAAACCAAAGTGAAAATGATACAGTATTACTATTTTCTCAAGACAGACCACACAGAATACACAAAGAAATACTTACGATTGGCATTCTACGAAAACAACGTGTGTTTATTCAGTATCGTCTGTATCTCCCTGCGTTGGAAGGAACGAAAACGAAAAGAAAAAAAATGGCGACTCGTCGATTGTTCAGTGAAATTACGGTTCGTAAGTATTAGGGATTCTTCAACGGAAATATATGTCGATGTAACTAAAATTACCTCAGATAAACTAGTCTCGGATGAATATATCCCGTTAACAGACTAAGTCGTCCGAGGTAAATTCAGAGCAGCTGACGGAGTTTGCATTTGACGTTGTTGTTGCCGCCGACAGATTCACATGTGCTTCCGCGACCATGGGATGATTTCCCGACAAGCGAGTATTGAAATTTCGAATTAACGAAGCTTGAAAATTCAGTTTCCGAAGCTTGAAAATTCAGTTTCCAACACACAAATTTAGTATAAATATTTTGGTGAAAACTTTTGATTTTTTACTCAAAAAAATTGAGTTTTGAACTGAAAAATTGAGCTTTAAAACTCAATCTACGAACCGAAATTCGGTACGTAGAACTGACGTGTATGAATCCCTGTAACATGAGATTTATCTAATCAAAACCCCTCGGCTTTCCCCAAGTGATAGAGACCCATGTGTTGTGTGAATTGGGGAAGAGATAGTTCTATGTGGGATGATGAAGATATACCGCTAGTTAGTTACATTCAGGCATAATATTAGGACAGAAATAGAAAAATTATATATCTGTAAAGGGGCATAACTCTGTAAAATATGGGTCGAGGGGGAGCCATTTTCGATAGGCATGTGACTTAGCACTCTGTAAAATAAGAACCGAGACAAATAAGCCGTACCGAACACGGATCTACAGACTAACTTGTACATGTGTACATTCAGCTACAGATAACAACATCCGAGATTATTACATCCGAAAGGGGCATAACTCCATAAGCCGAGGCGAGTAATCCTTTGTTGGTTGGTAGAATACAACAATATAAATAAGTTTCCAAAATATAGTAGCAATACCGAACACAGTTCTGCAGATATAGTTGGTTACATTCAGGCATATAGGACAGAAATAGAAATTAATATATCAGTAAAGGGGCATAACTCTGTAAAGTATGGGCCGAGGGGAACCACTTTCGATAGGCGTCTGACTTAGCACTACTGTAAAATAAGAACCTATACGAATAAGCTGTACCAAACACGGATCTTCAGATATAACTTGTACATTCAATTATAGATAACAAAATAGGAGATTATTACATCCGAAAGGGGCATAACTCCATAAGCCGAGGCGAATAATCCTTTGTTGGCTTGTAGAATACAGCAATATAAACGAGAGATCCTGAAGGATCTTGGCGCCCACCATTGTCCGATAATTGTAAGCTAACGACAAGAGGATCTTTTTGTCCATTGTTACTAAGAACAAACAATTGATTTGTAATTTTGTTTACAGAATTTCGAATCTGAGCGAAAAATAACGAAAAAGGGACACTCAAAAACACCAAGATATAATCTAAGTTTCAGGAGTTTCAAGATTTCTAGAAACTGTACTCGAAGCTCGAAAATAGTAAGATAGTACAATACTTAATACGGAAGGGATCTGGTTCGCGCAGTAATGTTGAAACTTCGAAAGTCCCTGAATCCTGATTATCTCCCTTGGATCGAAACATGCAGTAGTCTACAGTTGTCGAGTTGTGACGTTGAATCACAAGAGTGACGTCCCTTCATGTAGCCGACCCGCCGGCAGACGAAAGGGTGGGGCAGTTCACTTGCAACTGCATGGACTAAAGAAAACTGATTTAAAATTTGAAGAAATACATTTTAATTCCGAATTATTTGAACTCCTTGATATGGAAGGTGAAGGTGTGGATATTCTCTATAGTCAAAATATAGAATATGCCCCACGGTTTGATCCGCCGACTCTTGTGATGCAACGTCACAAATCGGGAATACCGTATTAATTTGAAGCGTAACTTGGATTTTCGAATCGGACCAAAAAACGTATCTTGCACAACTAGGCCCCACGTGGGACCTGTGTACCAAATTTCAGAAAGATCCATGAAATATTTCCTGAGAATTCACGATAACAATGTTTCAAGGGGAAATTCAAGATGGCCACCTGGCGGCCATATTGGATTTTCAAATCGGACCAAAAAAAGGTATTTTGCACAACTAGACCCCAAGGGGAACCTATGTACCAAATTTGCGAAAGATCCCTGCAGTACTTCCTGAGAAATCACGATAAAGTTTCATGGGGAAATCCAAGATGGCTGCCTGTTGGCCATATTGGATTTTCGAATCGGACCAGAAAAGTTATCTTGCACAACTAGACCCCAAGGGGAACCTGTGTACCACATTTGAGAAAGATCCATGCAGTAGTTCCTGAGAAATCGCGATAACAATGTTTCATGGGGAAATCCAAGATGGCTGCCTGGTGGCCATATTGGATTTTTGAGTCGGACCAGAAAAGGTATCTTGCACAACTAGACCCCAAGGGGAACCTGTGTACCAAATTTGAGAAAGATCCATGGAGTAGTTCCTGAGAAATCGTGATAACAAGGTTTCATGGGGAAATCCAAGATGGCCGTCTTGTGGCCATATTGGATTTTCGATTCAGACCGAAAAAGATATCTTGCACAACTAGACTCTAATGGGAACCTGTGTACCAAATTTGAGAAAGATCCATGCAGTACTTCCTGAGAAATGACGATAAAGTTTCATGAGGAAATCCAAGATGGCTGCCTGGTGGCCATATTGGATTTTCGAATCGGACCAGAAAAGGTATCTTGCAACAACCAGACCCCAAGGGGAACCTGTGTACCAAATTTGAGAAAGATGCACACAGCACTTCCTGAGAAATGACGATAACAATGTTTCATAGGAAATCCAAGACCAGGGGTCGAAAAGTCCGCCTGTCCACCTGTCGTCGACAGGTAATATTTCCTTGTGACAGGTAGAACAAAAAACTACCTGTCGCAAGTGACAGGTAGAAAAAAACTTTTACTAACTGTTTTATCAGTGCCCTACATCGTTACAATGTTCAAGGAATCAAGAAAACACTGAAATTCAACTAAAAAATAAACGTAATGTTTCGCCGACATTCGTTCTCAACTATATTACGATATCTGTGTGAAGAACATCAAGGGAGATAAGTTGTCCAAGCATGTGATCTCTATGACAGTCAGGGTCCCCTCGAACGCCCGTTTATTGCTTATATATCTTGAGAAAATTGAGGGTTCCCGGTATTGCTAGCTTGTTGTCTACGTCATCATTCTTGTGTCCATGGCGGGAAGCACTGGAAGAGACCAGCAATCATATTTCTAAAAAAAAATTGACTTCTTTAACTTTTGAAATGGATCGTTTCCTCAAACGGAATAATGTGGAGGAAACTAATAAATCGGGTGGCTTGCTGACGAGCCGTGACTATGCCAGTGACACCGGCGCTGACTGATCAGCTAGTTGAACTATTTTATGACACACATTGAGAGGGAACGGGATTTTCAGCTACATATCGAAGACTATATTTCTCTGAGCAGTGAAATTTTGCACATCATCTGAACATGATTTGTGCATTTTTATCCTGAAGTATAGATAGATTTCTTGCTTATGCAGGACTGTATCCAGGGAATTTTTTGCAGGTTCCAATCCCATTCATAATTCATTATTGAGGGTCCAATTTTCGTTAGTGAATTTTTGCGCAAAGTGCCTGTGACAGGTAGAACATTAACATGAAATTCGATACTGGTAACCAGCTATGCAATCGGACTGATATTGAGGCTCCCAGAAGCTTTTTCTAAGAGTATTTCCTTCAGAAATCCTTTCAAATTGAACAAAAACACTTTCGTTTTTTGTTTCATTTGAGTTTTGGATGCCCATAAGTTTTCCGGAACTAAATTGACTCCAGATGCAGCCCTGTTACGTTTTCATATGGTAACAAGACAAAGACAAGCTGGAGGCAAGGAGTTGATCAATCAATGTCATTGCTGAATTTTAATGTCAAAAAATATTTTCACAATCACTTCATTAACAGCCTCCGAGATGGTTCATCATCATTACAGTTTTAACCATGGAAAAATGAATGACATGGTTTTGTTCAGGTTGTAATTTAATGTGACAGGTAGAAAATTATTCTACCTGTCACATGTGACAGGTGGAGATTTTCAAACATTTCGACCCCTGAAGACGGTTGCCTGATGGCCATATTGGATTTTCGAATCGGACCAGAAAAGGTATCTTGCACAACTAGACCCCAAGGGGAACCTGTGTATCAAATTTGAGAAAGATCCATGCAGTAGTTCCTGAGAAATCGCGATAACAAGGTTTCATGGGGAAATCCAAGATGGTTGCCTGGTGGCCATATTGGATTTTCAAATCGGACCAGAAAAGGTATCTTGCACAACTAGACCCCAAGGGAAACCTGTGTACCAAATTTGAGAAAGATCCATGCAGTAGTTCCTGAGAAATCGCGATGCGGTTTCATGGGGAAATCCAAGATGGCCGCCTTGTGGCCATATTGGATTTTCGATTCGGACCGAAAAAGGTATCTTGCACAACTAGACTCTAAGGGGAACCTGTGTACCAAATTTGAGAAAGATCCATGGAGTAGTTCCTGAGAAATCGTGATAAGGTTTCATGGGGAAATCCAAGATGGCCGTCTTGTGGCCATATTGGATTTTCGATTCAGACCGAAAAAGATATCTTGCACAACTAGACCCTAATGGGAACCTGTGTACCAAATTTGAGAAAGATCCATGCAGTACTTCCTGAGAAATGACGATAAAGTTTCATGAGAAAATCCAAGATGGCTGCCTGGTGGCCATATTGGATTTTCGAGTCGGACCAGAAAAGGTATCTTGCTCAACCAGACCCCAAGGGGAACCTGTGTACCAAATTTGAGAAAGATCCATGCAGTACTTCCTGAGAAATGACGATAACAATGTTTCATGGGGAAATCCAAAATGGCTGCCTGGTGGCCATTTTGGATTTTCGAATCAGACCAGAAAAAGGTATCTTGCACAACTAGACCCCAAGGGGAACCTGTGTACCAAATTTGAGAAAGATCCACGCAGTAGTTCCTGAGAAATCGTGATAACAAGGTTTCATGGGGAAATCCAAGATGGCCGTCTTGTGGCCATATTGGATGTTCGATTCAGACCGAAAAAGATATCTTGCACAACTAGACCCTAATGGGAACCTGTGTACCAAATTTGAGAAAGATCCATGCAGTACTTCCTGAGAAATGACGATAAAGTTTCAGGAGGAAATCCAAGATGGCTGCCTGGTGGCCATATTGGATTTTCGAGTCGGACCAGAAAAGGTATCTTGCTCAACCAGACCCCAAGGGGAACCTGTGTACCAAATTTGAGAAAGATGCACACAGTACTTCCTGAGAAATGACGATAACAATGTTTCATGGGGAAATCCAAAATGGCTGCCTGGTGGCCATTTTGGATTTTCGAATCAGACCAGAAAAAGGTATCTTGCACAACTAGACCCCAAGGGGAACCTGTGTACCAAATTTGAGAAAGATCCATGCAGTAGTTCCTGAGAAATCGCGATAACAAGGTTTCATGGGGAAATCCAAGATGGCTGCCTGGTGGCCATATTGGATTTTCGAATCGGACCAGAAAAAGGTATCTTGCACAACTAGACCCCAAGGGGAACCTGTAAATTAAATTTGAGAAAGATCCATACAGTAGTTCCTGAGAAATCGCGATAACACGGTTTTCAGCTGGGGAAATCCAAGATGGCTGCCTGGTGGCCATATTGATTTTCGAATCGGACCAGAAAAGGTATCTTGCACAACTCAGACCCCAAGGGGAACCTGTGTACCAAATTTGAGAAAGATCCATGAAGTAGTTCCTGAGAAATCGTGATAACAAGGTTTCATGGGGAAATCCAAGATGGCTGCCTGGCGGCCATATTGGATTTTCGAATCCGACCAGAAACGGTATCTTGCACAACTAGACCCCAAGGGGAACCTGTGGACCAAATTTGAGAAAGATCCATAAAGTAGTTCCTGAGAAATCGCGATAACAAGAATTGTTTACGGACGGACTGACGGACGACGGACGACTGACGGACGACGGACCACGGACGAAAAGCGATTTGAACAGCCCACCATCTGGTGATAGTGGGCTAATAAGTTTCCAAAATATAGTAGCTATACCAAACACAGTTCTGCAGATATAGTTGGTTACATTCAGGCATGTAGGACAGAAATAAAAATTAATATATCTGTAAAAGGGCATAACTCTGTAAAATATGGGCCGAGGGGAGCCACTTTCGATAGGCGTCTGACTTAGGACTTTGTGAAATAAGAACCGAGACGAATAAGCTGTACCGAACACGGATCTGCAGAAATAACTTGTACATTCAATTATAGATAACAAAATCGGAGATTACTACATCTGAAAGGGGCATAACTCCATAAGCCGAGGCGAATAATCCTTTGTTGGCTTGTAGAATACAACAATATAAATAAGTTTCCAAAATATAGTAGCTATACCGAACACAGTTCTGCAGATATAGCTGGTTACATTCAGGCATATAGGACAGAAATAGAAATTAATATATCTGTAAAGGGGCAGAACTCTGTAAAATATGGGCCCGAGGGGAGCCACTTTCGATAGGCGTCTGGCTTAGCACTAGATAAGTAAGTGTTGAAAATTTGGTGGTTGTGTCTCAAGCGGTTTTGCCTAAAATGCAGTAACGGACGGACGTACGGACGGACGTACATGGCGACGACAATACCCCGAGGCCAAAATGGCCGAGGGGTAAAAAGTGGCCAGGTATCCACATATCTACAGGGGAAAAAAAAAACATGTACAGTTGTGATCTTATTGCCCCGGCCTGAAACTAAGTGTCGGACGGGTCTTTTGTCCATTTGTCCTGTTGCCCTATATCCTGTCAAGCAGTTGATGTTAACGTGAAACAGACAATTATTTTTAAAAAATATTCACAATATTATTCACAATTCAACCCCTGTTTTATATATTTTTAAGAAAAAAAATATAATTTTTTTAAATGTTACACATGGCCCATGGGATGAAAGAAATAACTACAACCGGCTAGAGTTACTGAGCTGTATCACGATGGGATGGGATTTCCGGCTAAATATCGGAGCCAGTTCATCTCAGAGAAGTGAAATTCCCCACAGTAGCTCTATGTAATTTGTGCATTTTTATTCTGAAATTCGAAGGAAATCTATTCAGAATCAAAACAAACCTCCAATACCTCACATGTTATTTTCATAGTGCCTAGTCACAATGTTACAACATTGCAAGCCCAACGTCATTGTGCTTTGAAAAAAAAACCCACGTGAGGTATTGGAGATTTTCTTTGATCCTGAACAGATTTCCTTCAAATTTCAGAATAAAAATGCACAAATTACATACAGATACTGTGGAGAATTTCACTTCTCTAAGAAAAACTGGCTCCGATAGCCGAAAATCACATCCCATCATAATGTGAGATAGAAACTCCCCTGATGAATCTCCGTTGGTAATGCATCAGCGTCAGTGCAACAACAACAACAACTAGAGCATAGTCTGAGGGATGCACACATTTGATCAAAATGATCAGTAAGGCTGCTTACAAGATACCCCCCGTAAGGGCATAGATACATGGGGGTGGTTAACGTTTCACGAGTAAGCTGAATGGGATTGTGGCAGTGGAAATCATCAGTAAGCATGCTTACAAGATACCCCCGGATGCACATTTGATAGAAATTGACGAGTATTTGTAGAGGAATATAAGTATACATGTTATGTATGTAACTAGTTGACAATGAGACCTCGCTCGGTTGGAGTGCGGTTAACGGATTGTCTATGCATGTGTCGTGATGATACTCGGATGAGTTTAATGGATTGTTCAGAAAATTGATGTTAATAATGATTGGTGAGAATGGGGTTATGCAGCCATATAGTGTTTTACCTAACTGTTGTTACCACTAGAACCGGACTTAGGACTTGAAATGGGCTGTTGCAACAGATAGGCGAATTACTGTCATCTGGATAACCACATTGAAGAGGAAAAGGAAGTAAATGGGAAGTGAAATATTAAACTTACTACCTGTAGACACATATGCAACATCCTGAGCTAGGTCTCATGGTATGGCAGCTACATACAAAATTTGAGAAGAATCTAATCAGCCGTTGTCAAGTTAGGCTCCAGAAATAGAATGTTACGGACCAACTGAGGAAATTCTGCCCATAGGTGGCGCCACCTGTAGATGCACATTGCGCCAAACGCAATCCCAAGCGAGGTCTCATGGTAAGGTAGCTACATACCAAATTTGAGAGGAATCCAAGTAGCTGTTGTCAAGTTATGCTCCGGAAACGAAATGTTACGAACTGACTTGAGAAACTTTTGACCCTAGGTGGCGCCACCTGTAGACGCACATGCGCCAAACGCAATCCCAAGCGAGGTCTCATGGTAAGGTAGCTACATACCAAATTTGAGAGGAATCCAAGTAGCGGTTGTCAAGTTATGCTCCGGAAAGGAAATGTTACGGACCGACGATAAAGTTTTGACCCTAGGTGGCGCCACCTGTAGACGCACATGCGCCAAATGCAATCCCAAGCAAGGTCTCATGGTAAGGTAGCTACATACAAAATTTGAGAAGAATCCAATTAGCTGTTGTCAAGTTATGCTCCGGAAACGAAATGTTACGGACCGACAAGAAAAAGTTTTGACCCTAGGTGGCGCCACCTGTAGACGCACATGCGCCAAACACAATCCCAAGCGAGGTCTCATGGTAAGGTAGCTACATACCAAATTTGAGAGGAATCCAAGTAGCGGTTGTCAAGTTATGCTCCGGAAACGAAATGTTACGTACTGACTTGAGAAACTTTTGACCCTAGGTGGCGCCACCTGTAGACGCACATGCGCCAAACGCAATCCCAAGCGAGGTCTCATGGTATGGCAGCTGCATACCAAATTTGAGAGGAATCCAAGTAGCGGTTGTCAAATTATGCTCCGGAAACGAAATGTTACGGACTGACAAGAGAAACTTTTGATCCTAGGTGGCGCCACCTGTAGACGCACATGCGCCAAACGCAATCCCAAGCGAGGTCTCATGGTAAGGTAGCTACACACCAAATCTGAGAGGAATCCAATTAGCTGTTGTCAAGTTATGCTCCGGAAACGAAATGTTACGGACCGACAAGAAAAAGTTTTGACCCTAGGTGGCGCCACCTGTAGATGCACATGTGCCAAACGCAATCCCAAGCGAGGTCTCATGGTAAGGTAGCTACATACCAAATTTGAGAGGAATCCAAGTAGCGGTTGTCAAGTTATGCTCCGGAAACGAAATGTTACGAACTGACATGAGAAACTTTTTACCCTAGGTGGCGCCACCTGTAGACGCACATGCGCCAAACGCAATCCCAAGCGAGGTCTCATGGTATGGTAGC
>JAVTVY010017982.1:0-76345 GCA_036873755.1 Hanleya hanleyi
ACGCTGAGCAGAATATTTTATAATACACGTGATTTAGCCTATAGTATTAGACCCTTCTTCGGAGGGCCAATGATCGGCTGATGCAGCAACAACAATATTTTCTCAGTTAGGCGGCAGATTTTGAAATCGCAAACTAGGCCGCGCTATTTCATCGGTCAAGTGAGACAGTCACGTGGTTGTGTATGAAGATTGGGGTGGCTCCTATAAATAGTGATCCAATGAAAATGCTCGTATTAGTTTAAAATAGCGGGGTCGAATGACCAATCACTGAAGGGGAGACAGCTGGAACAGTACACTGACACTGTTTGTTAATATCTTGATTTAACAGAGAGTACTACAGTCTAACACGTGATTTTGAGTGATTAGTTCGGTAGCTGGGAGAACCACAAGTGTAATCTAGCGCATGTTATGTTACGAGGAGACTACATTACCAGTGTACATATTCACCGTACATGCATAGACATGATAATTCAGAACTTTTTTTTGTTTTCCATGGATCACATTGACGACATGACCCCAGAAGCTCGTAGATTGCAATCAACGCCATATTAAACAATCCAGTAAACCCAAACCTGCTGGATTTTGACTCATTGTCCACGCATGGTTTGAATGGCAATGTTAAAGCTGCCAATCACAGGCGGGAATTCTTTGATGGCCGATGGCTGAATATTGAATGTCGGATCTGACGCTTACTACCCAGCCCTTTGGGACTCCCGGGGATTGACCTGGGGTGTCGTTGTGCACACTCCAGGTCATGGTACACAGCCAAATCTCCACATGTTGGTACCATGTGGTAACTGAATGGTAACCGCAAGGAAGGGCCCGGAACGGTACACCTCAGTACAGTACCAATCAGTACAGACCAGTATCCACACAGTACCACTCAGTAACTGGTCAGTACTGATTGGATATTGTACAGTACCACACGGAACATGGCTGAACAGTACTACATGGTAACTGAACAGTAACCAACCTAGTGCTGCTCAGTTACCTCTTGGAACCAGGCTGTTGCTAACTGACATGTACTGCTCAGTTCAGTTCTGACCTGTGGTTACCACACAGGAACTGTTCAGTTACAGCTCAGTTCTTACATGTATGGTGGGCCTTTCCGTGCAGTACCATTCAGTAGTGTACAGCTCAGTACATGTCTGTGAAAAATTAATTGTGTAAGAATAGGCCTTAGCCCCTCAGAGAGCTTGTCGTACCGTAGGGTTCCGGGTGTTAAAAGGAATAGGACCCTACCCGTGTGGTTTCCGGGTGTGAAAAGGAACAGGAACCAGATATAGTGTTAAAAGCGATGTTAAATCATATTCACTCACTCACTCACTTGCTATCCAATGTTACCCAACTATTTAAACATCAACAAAAGAGACATAGCAACCATGGTCGGAGAAAGTCTAACAGAACGTCGATTCACGATCATATTACAGTCAAGTACTTGGTGCATGGGTTTAACCAACGTACACAACAGTATACATCATTCGGGTTCATTTTAATCTCAACATATATTGAGGGAAGTTTCATACCCCCAGCCCCAAGAGTAAGAACGATATTTAGGTCAGTTCATTGATAATCTCGATTTTCAATCAAACTTATCATCGATATATTAATGTTACAATCCATACGGCTTTCTTCAATTCTACATTTAGTGGAGATATTTCATGGAACGTTTCTTTATCTGTAGAGTTGCTTGAATAACTTCTCATTTATACTATCCCTATGAAACTTGGCGATACTCCGGGTACCAGTTTCCCCATGGCAGTTAGCCAGACCAGAGACAGATATTACAATGACGAAATGGCAGACGCGGGCCATCTCGTGTATAACAAGACTTTGGTCTATTGAGAGAGAAACTACAGATCGCATCAAGCTATTTATACAGATGGTTCCAAAGATGGTGAGAGTGTAGCGTGTGCTGCTATCTTAGTTCGTATTAGTTTAAAATGGCGGGGTCGAATGACCAATCACTGAAGGGGAGACAGCTGGAACAGTACACTGACACTGTTTGTTAATATCTTGATTTAACAGAGAGTACTACAGTCTAACACGTGATTTTGAGTGATTAGTTCGGTAGCTGGGAGAACCACAAGTGTAATCTAGCGCATGTTATGTTACGAGGAGACTACATTACCAGTGTACATATTCACCGTACATGCATAGACATGATAATTCAGAACTTTTTTTTGTTTTCCATGGATCACATTGACGACATGACCCCAGAAGCTCGTAGATTGCAATCAACGCCATATTAAACAATCCAGTAAACCCAAACCTGCTGGATTTTGACTCATTGTCGACGCATGGTTTGAATGGCAATGTTAAAGCAGCCAATCACAGGCGGGAATTCTTTGATGGCCGATGGCTGAATATTGAATGTCGGATCTGACGCTTACTACCCAGCCCCTTGGGACTCCCGGGGATTGACCTGGGGTGTCGTTGTGCACACTCCAGGTCATGGTACACAGCCAAATCTCCACATGTTGGTACCATGTGGTAACTGAATGGTAACCGCAAGGAAGGGCCCGGAACGGTACACTTCAGTACAGTACCAATCAGTACAGACCAGTATCCACACAGTACCACTCAGTAACTGGTCAGTACTGATTGGATACTGTACAGTACCACACGGAACATGGCTGAACAGTACTACATGGTAACTGAACAGTAACCAACCTAGTGCTGCTCAGTTACCTCTTGGAACCAGGCTGTTGCTAACTGACATGTACTGCTCAGTTCAGTTCTGACCTGTGGTTACCACACAGGAACTGTTCAGTTACAGCTCAGTTCTTACATGTATGGTGGGCCTTTCCGTGCAGTACCATTCAGTAGTGTACAGCTCAGTACATGTCTGTGAAAAATTAACTGTGTAAGAATAGGCCTTAGCCCCTCAGAGAGCTTGTCGTACCGTAGGGTTCCGGGTGTTAAAAGGAATAGGACCCTACCCGTGTGGTTTCCGGGTGTGAAAAGGAACAGGAACCAGATATAGTGTTAAAAGCGATGTTAAATCATATTCACTCACTCACTCACTTGCTATCCAATGTTACCCAACTATTTAAACATCAACAAAAGAGACATAGCAACCATGGTCGGAGAAAGTCTAACAGAACGTCGATTCACGATCATATTACAGTCAAGTACTTGGTGCATGGGTTTAACCAACGTACACAACAGTATACATCATTCGGGTTCATTTTAATCTCAACATATATTGAGGGAAGTTTCATACCCCCAGCCCCAAGAGTAAGAACGATATTTAGGTCAGTTCATTGATAATCTCGATTTTCAATCAAACTTATCATCGATATATTAATGTTACAATCCATACGGCTTTCTTCAATTCTACATTTAGTGGAGATATTTCATGGAACGTTTCTTTATCTGTAGAGTTGCTTGAATAACTTCTCATTTATACTATCCCTATGAAACTTGGCGATACTCCGGGTACCAGTTTCCCCATGGCAGTTAGCCAGACCAGAGACAGATATTACAATGACGAAATGTAAAAAGGCAGACGCGGGCCATCTCGTGTATAACAAGACTTTGGTCTATTGAGAGAAAACTACAGATCGCATCAAGCTATTTATACAGATGGTTCCAAAGATGGTGAGAGTGTAGCGTGTGCTGCTATCTTAGTTCGTATTAGTTTAAAATGGCGGGGTCGAATGACCAATCACTGAAGGGGAGACAGCTGGAACAGTACACTGACACTGTTTGTTAATATCTTGATTTAACAGAGAGTACTACAGTCTAACACGTGATTTTGAGTGATTAGTTCGGTAGCTGGGAGAACCACAAGTGTAATCTAGCGCATGTTATGTTACGAGGAGACTACATTACCAGTGTACATATTCACCGTACATGCATAGACATGATAATTCAGAACTTTTTTTTGTTTTCCATGGATCACATTGACGACATGACCCCAGAAGCTCGTAGATTGCAATCAACGCCATATTAAACAATCCAGTAAACCCAAACCTGCTGGATTTTGACTCATTGTCCACGCATGGTTTGAATGGCAATGTTAAAGCAGCCAATCACAGGCGGGAATTCTTTGATGGCCGATGGCTGAATATTGAATGTCGGATCTGACGCTTACTACCCAGCCCCTTGGGACTCCCGGGGATTGACCTGGGGTGTCGTTGTGCACACTCCAGGTCATGGTACACAGCCAAATCTCCACATGTTGGTACCATGTGGTAACTGAATGGTAACCGCAAGGAAGGGCCCGGAACGGTACACTTCAGTACAGTACCAATCAGTACAGACCAGTATCCACACAGTACCACTCAGTAACTGGTCAGTACTGATTGGATACTGTACAGTACCACACGGAACATGGCTGAACAGTACTACATGGTAACTGAACAGTAACCAACCTAGTGCTGCTCAGTTACCTCTTGGAACCAGGCTGTTGCTAACTGACATGTACTGCTCAGTTCAGTTCTGACCTGTGGTTACCACACAGGAACTGTTCAGTTACAGCTCAGTTCTTACATGTATGGTGGGCCTTTCCGTGCAGTACCATTCAGTAGTGTACAGCTCAGTACATGTCTGTGAAAAATTAACTGTGTAAGAATAGGCCTTAGCCCCTCAGAGAGCTTGTCGTACCGTAGGGTTCCGGGTGTTAAAAGGAATAGGACCCTACCCGTGTGGTTTCCGGGTGTGAAAAGGAACAGGAACCAGATATAGTGTTAAAAGCGATGTTAAATCATATTCACTCACTCACTCACTTGCTATCCAATGTTACCCAACTATTTAAACATCAACAAAAGAGACATAGCAACCATGGTCGGAGAAAGTCTAACAGAACGTCGATTCACGATCATATTACAGTCAAGTACTTGGTGCATGGGTTTAACCAACGTACACAACAGTATACATCATTCGGGTTCATTTTAATCTCAACATATATTGAGGGAAGTTTCATACCCCCAGCCCCAAGAGTAAGAACGATATTTAGGTCAGTTCATTGATAATCTCGATTTTCAATCAAACTTATCATCGATATATTAATGTTACAATCCATACGGCTTTCTTCAATTCTACATTTAGTGGAGATATTTCATGGAACGTTTCTTTATCTGTAGAGTTGCTTGAATAACTTCTCATTTATACTATCCCTATGAAACTTGGCGATACTCCGGGTACCAGTTTCCCCATGGCAGTTAGCCAGACCAGAGATAGATATTACAATGACGAAATATAAAAAGGCAGACGCGGGCCATCTCGTGTATAACAAGACTTTGGTATATTGAGAGAAAACTACAGATCGCATCAAGCTATTTATACAGATGGTTCCAAAGATGGTGAGAGTGTAGCGTGTGCTGCTATCTTAGTTCCAAAACTAAAACCTCATGAACATTTACTAAAAAAGGAACCAGCTCCAAGGTGTATTCCATACCACGAAGATCTCACAGTGAAACATATTCTGATCGACTGTATAGATTTTAAGATTGTAAGAGATTCTTTTTATCAAGCAGCTACTTTAGAAGATATTTTAGTCGGGTAAAAGAAGACTGTATTTTAGGTTATCTGAGAGAAATCGGTTTGTTGTATAAGTTTTAATGTATGTACATGTTTTTGGTGTGTTGTTTTGATTACGTTTGAATTGCTGGGTTTGTTGGAATACTTAAAATTTTGTTTGAATCGTCGCTATATAGCTGAAATATTGGTGAACGCGACGTTAAACCTTAATTCTCTCTCTCTCTCTCTCTCTTTCCCTAATTGTCCACCCCTATTGACAGAGTTATATGAATATGCCTATATGCGGGAATTATAGAAAATCATTTCCAAGTTCATTTCTTACCATTCATCAAACAATAGAATAGGCGATGATCTTGCTTTGTATAATCTCTAACAAGAAAGCAGAGAAGGGCTCATTTGGAAAACGATTTCATAATTTATTTAGAATAAGGTAGACCTCTGGTTTGAATAACAGTAAACTTTTGTAATAATGTGTGTTTTAGACGCGATTGTAGTGCTAGTTTTATGTTTGGGATTAATAATATTCCCTCATTTGGGGAACTTATACGCAAGTCGGTCTATGGCTTTACGAGTCGCTTGTATAGCTCTGATAATATACTGCTTACTTGTCTGCAAATGTCTGATGTAAAGTCGCTATCGAAGCTAGAAGCCAACTGGCTTCATATTCTACATTAACCGCACTCCTCTACCACTTCTCACTGTTCTTTATGTAATGCTATGGACTATCAGTCTGAAATAAAAATTATTATTATTATTATTTATAACTGTATAATATGAGGAATAATTCAGAGGTTATTGTGCATTTATTTGCTCTTGGCAATGTTAAATGGACTGAACTATGCTCCTGGTTTGAAAATAACGGCTGGTGGTCAGTGGGGGGGGGGGGGGGTTAATGTCCCGCTCAAGGTTGTTTCACTCATATGGTGACAGAGAATCACCGCCCGTCGGGAAGTAACTGGCAAACTTTCACACATGCACCAGCTGGGCTCGAATCCGTGCCGATTCAGTGATGTCAGGCTAGCGATCACCAACGAAACGCCTTAGACCACTCGGTCACCGAGAGCCCCTGGTGGGCAGTGACCTTGACCGGTGGCCTTTTGACCTTAATCTTTTTACCCGACACATCGCTTCCCGCTATTGCATTCATTCACAAATGAGTAAAAAATGAGATATTCAATGGTTCGCTGATATTTTTAAATCCCCAGTTGCATTGACCTTTCGACCTCATTAAGTTTGCCAGTATAGCACGAGGTATTCCTGACGTTTGATCACAATTCACATTATTGTACTGGAGTAAGAGCGCAGACATTTTCACAATAATTCCCTGGTGGAGGGAGCATCGTTGATCTTTGACCTATTTGACTATTGATAATTACGATGGCTTGTTAGGGCCATGCATTGATTTTTGCAATTTTCTGCATTTTACTAGTTTTCAAGATTTCACTTTCGCGTTTTCTGTAATTTCTTGCCATTGACATCGATTCATTTCCGAGATATAAAGTTGTTTTCTGGTTTTAACAATTTATTCTATCCATTTTCATGCGACTGCAAAAATCGAACAACCATGTGAAAACACTAAAAATTAGCAAAAACATCGAAAAATTATTTCAACCGGGGTGGAAAGTATTTCAACCGCGGTGGAAAGTATTTCAACCGCGGTTGAAACTATTTCAACCGCGGTGAAAAGTATTTCAACCGCGGTGGAAAGTATTTCAACCGCGGTGAAAAGTATTTCAACCGCGGTGAAAAGTATTTCAACCGCGGTTGAAACTATTTCAACCGCGGTGAAAAGTATTTCAACCGCGGTGGAAAGTATTTCAACCGCGGTTGAAACTATTCAACCGCGGTTGAAATACTTTTCACCGCGGTTGATATAGTTTCAACCGCGGTTGTATGCAACATCCACGTGGCCACATAGTTGTCCTGGTCAAATTTGAAAGAAATGGGTCAATTTGTTGGAAAGTTAGGGTACTAAATAGGAAAAGACGGGAAGAGAAGGAGAAGGAGGAGAAAAAGGAGGAGAAGAACGTGTTTTCCATAGGACTTCGGCAGCTATTGCTGACGTAGTCCAAAAGCACTTAAAACATGGAAAATGGCCGCCAAGTCCAAAATCACCAGCTGCCTACCTTAAACAATACTTGTCAGGATTTTTACTTTAGGATTTTACGAATAGAACATCAGGATATATTACGGCCATCATTGAAAACTAATTGTGGTAATCCTCTTCTCTCTTGCAAGGGACAAACTTTTTTATTTTTTATTTTCATTTTATACCTAATTGTTGCTAACTGTTGAGTGTAAAAAATATTCAAGTCGACTCAACGACAAGAGAGACTATCACAATTTTGACATTGTCAGCTGCCTGCATATGGCGGAAACACATTTCGCTTGGATCCTGTGCATAACGTGGAGATTTTCATTCAACGTCACACAATATTATTGCAAAAACTTGTCAAACAAATCCATATCACCAGACGCCTCCATTCTAATTTTCACAAAATCTGTGATGAATATCGTACGCAGAAGGCAAAGTACGATCGTGGCGTGCAAAATCTCCAGCGTTACGTTTCGAAACTTGTGTCCAATTCCGCTTAACCGGGGGCTATGGGGCCGTTCGTAAGTCTTATGGTGTTCAAATGAACAATCAGATTCAAAGCGTGACTGAGATACATCATACTGTAGGAAACGACTTCGAAATTCATTTGGATAAAAAAAATACTGGTCACTGATTAGGATTGTATGTAGAGAATACCATGATGTCTTGCTGTCATCTTTGAAGGCTATTGACGACTTCACTCTTGCAGGAAACCATCTTGGGTATTTTAAGTTTCATTTTATGCATATTTGGAATTGATGCTAACGGTCATGCGAAAATGCATTGCAATTAGTGACGCGGAAAGTTTTTTTGTGGACGACGGCTGAATATTGACTGTTGGATCTGACGCCTACTTTGGAAAACATAGTCATTTCAATCAATGTCACAAAACATTTGTGCAGAAACTGATTCGACAAGTCTACACCACCAAAACGCCTTCCCTCCAAGTTTCTCAAATTTCGTGATTAGTTCAATAATTCGGAAATATTCGAAAACCCCACCAGTTCAACTAAAAGTATATGGATAACTTCGACACAGATGCTTAGAAACTTAGAAAAAAGGAGGCACACTACAGCGAGTGTCCAAATTTTTTATCACTCTTTATACATAAAAGCATAAGAGGCCAATCTGGAAAAAGTGATCAAAACTGTTACGGAAAAACGGACAAAAAATTACCGAAGAGCGATTTTCTTCAATTTCTGAGGGGTAGTTTCTTCAACCAAGTGACTTAACTTAAGTTCATACCGGGAGTTGTGACTTAAGTTTATACCGGCAGTATGAATCTTTGATATACTGTTTCAGACTATAAATCTTACCTAATTTTCAATATTATTTGTTAAAAAGTTTGAAAAAGGTTAATTACTCGATCAGTTTACTTCACCATATGTTAGATAAACATTCGCTGTGCTCACCGACTAATTGTCTCTTTTTTGATCGCCAACCTGAGTTGTTTATGAATTTTTATATAAGCAAAAAAAACATTTTCGAATTTACCAGAACTGAATATCATCATTCCACTATCATATTCAATGACGTTCAGCAGCAGATGAACGACAGTAAAATGAGCATAACTGATTCCCCCAGAATAGTACATTTACAAAATCATCGGTAAGTGCCAGACGCTCAAATTCGTTGATTCGAGGCTTCCTGGCCGAGATTAGGCAGTAGTTATGCGACACTGTAACATTTGCTGTGCAAAAAGAGGAGTGTGCTTCATCGGGCATGCATAATCTATGCAGGCTCTTATGGAAAAGAACGGGATAAATGAGCAAAAATGCTGATTGTACGAAAACGGATGGAAAGATATCAAATGAAATTGGCATATATACTAAAGCTAGTATTATTTAACATTTGCGCACCAAATAATAATATTTCTTTCCAGTCGTTTACGCATAAGTAGCACATTTGCTAGGTTTCCAGCTGTTTCCCACAAAAGCCAATGTTATACTTGTCCGATGAAGCTCACTCGTTCGATCTGCGCCATCTCCCTATGTGTGAGTGTGCTGGTGTACAACGATCGCGGAAATGGCAAATGAAATGTTGAAGGTATTGAACACATCCCAATAGACAAAAATCGTGTGACATACTCTGTCAAAGTCGATGTTGTTTCCAAGGTATGTACTGCTTTCAGTATTGTTCTTGAAATATTTCTCTTAGGAGCAGTTTTACTTGAAACATCGTTTATTGCTCGAAAAGTATTTATCCTGGAAGACTGGAATAATGTATGATATGGTCTTGTTTCTCAGTTTTTTAAAGTCTTTTTTCAATATAAAATTTCTAATAGTAATTGTAATAGCTAGTGTTCTACCAAACAAATTGTCACTTTGAAACTTGGAATAAATAATTGGGGAATAAACATTTTTAACACAAGACGATTGAAAACAGGTACGTAAATATCTAGAGAAAGGGTCAAAATGCTTACCGAGATGATAATTGTGTCATGTTTAAGTTGAAATACGCCAGTTATGACTTGTTATACTTCCCCCATATATAAGCACAGGGAGAGACGTGAGGGAAACTGTACAGAGGCTGTCAACATGGAGCAGGCATTGCTACTCAGATAGGCGTTTCCGTTGTTGTTGTTGTTGTTGTTGTGTTATTGCGGAAAGACGTAATTTCATAAACGCTTCTTCGTCCCCGATAAGTATGGCCGCTATCGATTCTTTGCCCGAGAGTAAATGAGACGATAGTTATAATGGCTTTTGGATTAACGATATACAGCAAAGTATATAGTGAGATATGTGAGGTAGCGACGTTAAATCATTATTCACTCAATCACTCACTCACTCACTGTAAGAGGTGGGTAAATTTGACGACGTCTGGCGACTAAAAGGCAACCATATGACTTCACAGAAATGCCTCCCTCGGCACCATATATACATTCAGACAAGAACATTCAGTTGTATCTCAGCCGCGCTGACAGCTTAAAACCCAGCCTTTAAACCCAACTTTAATGTCTATTTCAACTCAAGTCTCATCCTCATCATGCTCGAAACCGCACAATCAATCGCATCTCGATCATGAAAATGGTCCTCACATACAAACATCACGATCATGAAAATGGTCCTCACAAACAAACATCTCGATCATGAAAATGATCCTCACAAACAAACATCTCGATCGTGAAAATGGTCCTCACAAACAAACATCTCCATCATGAAATTGGTCCTCACAAACAAACATCTCCATCATGAAAATGGTCCTGACAAACAAACATCTCCATCATGAAAATGGTTCTGACAAACAAAAATCTCTATCATGAAAATGGTTCTGACAAACAAACATCTCGATCATGAAAATGATCCTCACAAACAAACATCACGATCATGAAAATGGTCCTCACAAACAAACATCCCGATCATGAAAATGATCCTCACAAACAAACATCTCGATCGTGAAAATGGTCCTCACAAACAAACATCTCCATCATGAAATTGGTCCTCACAAACAAACATCTCCATCATGAAAATGGTCCTGACAAACAAACATCTCCATCATGAAAATGGTTCTGACAAACAAAAATCTCTATCATGAAAATGGTTCTGACAAACAAACATCTCGATCATGAAAATGATCCTCACAAACAAACATCTCGATCGTGAAAATGGTCCTCACAAACAATCATCTCCATCATGAAATTGGTCCTCACAAACAAACATCTCCATTATGAAAATGGTCCTGACAAACAAACATCTCCATCATGAAAATGGTCCTGACAAACAAAAATCTCTATCATGAAAATGGTTCTGACAAACAAACATCTCCATCATGAAAATGGTCCTGATCAACAAACATCTCTATCATGAAAATGGTCCTCACAAACAAACATCTCGATCATGAAAATGGTCCTCACAAACAAACATCTCGATCATGAAAATTGTCCTCACAAACAAACATCTCGATCATGAAAATGGTCCTCACAAACAAACATCTCCATCATGAAAATGGTCCTCACAAACAAACATCTCGATCATGAAAATGGTCCTCACAAACAAACATCTCGATCATGAAAATTGTCCTCACAAACAAACATCTCTATCATGAAAATGGTCCTCACAAACAAACATCTCCATCATGAAAATGGTCCTCACAAACAAACATCTCGATCATGAAAATGGTCCTCACAAACAAACATCTCCATCATGAAAATGGTCCTCACAAACAAACATCTCGATCATGAAAATGGTCCTCACAAACAAACATCTCGATCATGAAAATGGTCTTCACAAACAAACATCTCGATCATGAAAATTGTCCTCACAAACAAACATCTCGATCATGAAAATTGTCCTCACAAACAAACATCTCTATCATGAAAATGGTCCTCACAAACAAACATCTCGATCATGAAAATGGTCCTCACAAACAAACATCTCGATCATGAAAATGGTCCTCACAAACAAACATCTCGATCATGAAAATGGTCTCACAAACAAACATCTCGATCATGAAAATTGTCCTCACAAACAAACATCTCGATCATGAAAATGGTCCTCACAAACAAACATCTCGATCATGAAAATTGTCCTCACAAGCAAACATCTCTATCATGAAAATGGTCCTCACAAACAAACATCTCTATCATGAAAATTGTCCTCACAAACAAACATCTCTATCATGAAAATGGTCCTCACAAACAAACATCTCGATCATGAAAATGGTCCTGACAAACAAACATCTCTATCATGAAAATGGTCCTCACAAACAAAAATCTCTATCATGAAAATTGTCGTCACAAACAAACATCTCGATCATGAAAATGGTCCTCACAAACAAACATCTCGATCATGAAAATGGTCCTCACAAACAAACATCTCGATCATGAAAATTGTCCTCACAAACAAACATCTCCATCATGAAAATGGTCCTGACAAACAAACATCTCCATCATGAAAATGGTTCTGACAAACAAAAATCTCTATCATGAAAATGGTTCTGACAAACAAACATCTCCATCATGAAAATGGTCCTGACAAACAAACATCTCTATCATGAAAATGGTCCTCACAAACAAAAATCTCTATCATGAAAATGGTTCTCACAAACAAACATCTCGATCATGAAAATGGTCCTCACAAACAAACATCTCGATCATGAAAATTGTCCTCACAAACAAACATCTCGATCATGAAAATGGTCCTCACAAACAAACATATCGATCATGAAAATTGTCCTCACAAACAAACATCTCTATCATGAAAATGGTCCTCACAAACAAACATATCGATCATGAAAATTGTCCTCACAAACAAAAATCTCTATCATGAAAATGGTCCTCACAAACAAACATCTCCATCATGAAAATGGTCCTGACAAACAAACATCTCGATCATGAAAATTGTCTTCACAAACAAACATCTCATTCATGAAAATGGTCCTCACAAGCAAATATCTCGATCGTGAAAATGGTCCTTACAAACAAACATCTCGATCATGAAAATGGTCCTCACAAACAAACATCTCGATCATGAAAATTGTCCTCACAAACAAACATCTCGATCATGAAAATGGTCCTCACCAGCAAATATCTCGATCATGAAAATGGTCCTTACAAACAAACATCTCGATCATGAAAATTGTCCTCACAAACAAACATCTCGATCATGAAAATGGTCCTCATCAGCAAATATCTCGATCATGAAAATGGTCCTTACAAACAAACATCTCGATCATGAAAATTGTCTTCACAAACAAACATCTCGATCATGAAAATGGTCCTCACAAGCAAATATCTCGATCGTGAAAATGGTCCTTACAAACAAACATCTCGATCATGAAAATGGTCCTCACAAACAAACATCTCGATCATGAAAATTGTCCTCACAAACAAACATCTCGATCATGAAAATGGTCCTCACCAGCAAATATCTCGATCATGAAAATGGTCCTTACAAACAAACATCTCGATCATGAAAATTGTCCTCACAAACAAACATATCGATCATGAAAATGGTCCTCACCAGCAAATATCTCGATCATGAAAATGGTCCTTACAAACAAACATCTCGATCATGAAAATTGTCCTCACAAACAAACATCTCGATCATGAAAATGGTTGTCAGAAACATACCGGTACATCCAGAGATCAGATGAACTCGATCTAGAACACTTAATAATCAAAGGAATAGTCACCTGCTTCAACCTTATTGTAGGCATTTTAGTTCAGCTCACTGAAGTTGAGGTTTTAAGCTAAATCAAATTAATTAGCGCTTTATATGCTCGAGCAAATCTTTGAAAACAGTGCTTTTCTAAAGTTATCCTAGATAAAAGGTGTTACGGTTAGAATTTGGACATCACGGGTCATCCATTGAGTAGGATTTAACGTCGTTTTCAACATTTATTCAGTGATATCACGACGGTGCCTACATGTGCCAGGACACGAGAGTGTTCACAGTTCCCATTATCCTGGACACTGATCAGCCCAGCCGGTCACCCATCCAAGTATTGACCGCGCCCAACGTTGCTTAACTTCGGTGATCTGACGCGAACCAGTGTGCCCAACGTACGCCGTACTCATGGGTTATCTATCCGCTTGGGATGGTTATATGGCGTATGCGAAATTCGCCTAGTAGCATTTGCTAGATCCTGTTAGAAAAGGTGACGCCTTCACCCCTTGCTTCTCCAATTAGGTGATAATTCCACAATGGTTGATAAATACGATTGTAGCTTATAGGATTGTAAAGTATAGCTCCGCTCAACACTGGGGCCATGTGGACGATCTAGTGATGTGCCAGCACTTGGACTTGGGAATTCATTTGGATAAAATGATACTCGTCAGAGAAACGGGCATCAATGGAAACTGGTGGCCGCTTTTCTCCAGCTAGAAACTAGCACTTAACATTACTATATAATCGCTGATGGCAATTCTGTACTAGAAATCATGCATGCAAGACAGGTTGTTTTTATTATTGACGAGACAATTCCTCATGACAGCAGAATGTCGAAGACGGTTTTGTTCATGTCGTTGGCGTGATTAGCTTTATGAGTCAGTATAATAAAATACCTATTACAAGCGTCTGGTCCGTCATTCATTATTCAGCAGTCGTCGATTAAAGAATATTCGCGTCCATAATCCAAAGACCTATTCCATATTCCATATAACACCAAATTCAAAAAGACAATTATAGTAAACATTAACATAGGCTAGTTTCCTGCAAGAGGGAAGCGGTCGAAAGTTTTTAGTGATGTCGGCAAGACATCATGATGTTCCAAAAATATCAAATCCGTATCGCTGATCAGTATTCTTAATCCATATGATATTCGTTGTAAAGTCGTCATCTAGAGACTGATGTATCTCAGTCACACTTTGATTGAGAGTGTTCAAATGAACACCATCAGGATCTTGAATTACCGGTACATGGGATCAAACGGACCCTAGCCCCGGGTTAAGCGGAATTACACACAAGACACAACGTAGCGCCATAGATCTTGCACGATACGCTCGTATTTTGCTATCAGCATGCGATATGTATCGCCAAATTTGAGAAACTTTGAGTGGAGGCGCTTGGTGGTATAGCCCTGTTTTATAAGTTTCTGCAATAATGTTTTGTGACGTTGATTGAAGTCGTCACATTTAACACAGGGTGTAGCAAATGCTACTAGGCGAGATATGTATACGCCATATACAGGTCCAACTGAAAAATCCATCCTATAATCCATCAATATCATCAGCAAAATTATCTACCAGAATTGTTTGCGTCAACGACCATCACCATCACTGAGTCAGTGAACATTCTTCTCTATGCTAGACAATAACGACCGCCCGCGTTCTCGCGTTCTCACCCGCATATTCAATAGGTTTTTCACGCGAGATCGTTCCCTTGCATTCTCGTTCCCTCGCGTTCTCGGGATAAATTCTCAAATTCTCCTTCCCTCGCGTTTTTTTGATCAATTCTCACATTCTGGTTCCCTCGCGTCCTCGGGATCAATTCCCACATTAACGTTCCCTCACGTTCTCACGATCAATTCTCACATTCTCTTTCCCTCGCGTTCTCGGGATCAATTCTCACATTCTCGTTCCCTCGCATTCTCGTGAGCAATTATCACATTTTCGTTCCCTCGCATTCTCGGGATGAAATCTCACATTCCCGCTCCCTCGCGTTCTCGGGATCAATTCTCATATTCCCACTCCCTCGCGTTCTCGGAATCAATTCTCACATTCCCGCTCCCTCGCGTTCTCGGGATCAATTCTCACACTCCCTCGCGTTCTCGGGATCAATTCTCACATTCTCGCTCTAGCGTTCTCGGGATCAATTCTCACATTCCCGTTCCCTCGCGTTCTCGGGATCAATTCTCACATTCTCGCTCCCTCGCGTTCTCGAGATCAATTATCACATTCTCGTTTCCTCGTTTTCTCGGGATCAATTCTCACATTCTCGTTCCCAGGCGTTCTCGAGATCAATTCTCACATTCTCGTTCCCTTGCGTCCTCGGGATCAAATCTCACATTCCGCTCCCTCGCGTTCTCGGTATCATTTCTCACATTCCCACAATCTCGCTTTCTCGGAATCAATTCTCACATTCCCGCTCCCTCACGTTCTCGGGATCAATTGTCACATTCTCGTTCCCTCGCGTTCTCGGGATCAATTATCACATTTTCGTTCCCTCGTATTCTCGGGATCAAATCTCACATTCCCGCTCCATCGCGTTCTCGGGATCAATTCTCACATTCCCACTCCCTCGCGTTCTCGGGATCAATTATCACATTCCCGCTCCCTCGCGTTCTCGAGATCAAGTCTCACATTCTCGTTCCCTCGCGTTCTCGGGATCAATTCTCACATTCTCGTTCTCTCGCGTTCTCGGTATTAATTCTCACATTCCCGCTTCCTCGCGATCAATGCTCACATCCTCGTTTCCTCGCGTTTTTGAGATCAATTCTCACGTTCTCGTTCCCTCGCGTTCTCGGGATCAATTCTCATATTCTCGTTCCCTCGCGTTCTCGGGATCAATTATCACATTCTCGATCCGTCGTGTTCTTGAGATCAATTCTCACATTCTCGTTCCCTTGCGTTCTCGGGATCAAGTTTCACATTCTCGTTCCCACGCGTTCTCGGGATCAATTCCCACATTCTCGTTCCCTCGCGTTTTTGAGATCAATTCTCGTGTTCTCGTTTCCTCGCGTTGTCGGGATCAATTCTCACATTCTCGTTCCGTCGCGTTTTCTACAGGGCGAGAATACGAGAACTCCAATGGCCAGTATCGTCTTCCATACATCTCAGTCCATTCCCCCGTACAAGACAAGAGCTCAGAAAGACATTCGTAGACGAAGACCACGAGCCGGGTAGTTTTTTTCTGAAAGTGATTATCCGAGAAAGGGTTAAAACACGTCATTTCTAATAGAAAAGTAAATGTTGTTCCTTAATGGCTTCATCAATCCTGGCATTAATGGCCACCATGTTTTCATTTCTTTTGGGGTCGTCTTAGGGCTGTCGTGGAAAATTACGAACAAATAGAGGAATGCCTATTTCAATTCGAGCAAGGAGAGCTCATTTTCCTAGGGGTGAAGATGTCTCCATTCAACGATATTTTACCCATCAAGTTCCATAGCTAGGAAACGTTAAGGAGACCGGAGTATAGACGTAGGGTAAATATTGTCCTTCAATATCCGGTCTAAGAGCTACTCGGCTTCCATGAAGAATGCCTCGTTCCAGACAGAAATTGCCTTTACTATTTCTTCTTCCCTTCAAACTCCTCTTGTTTTTTTGTTCTGAATGAAACAGCGTGACATGGGAGGAGAAAACGATTTGCCCAGCATGGGATGTCAATACTTCAGAAAAATTAACTGACAAATGTTTTCATTATGATCTTTTTTCCATTAGCCGATTCGGTGGAGCGTGGTGATAACGTAAACTAGGATCTCCATGACCTCATCGATACAAAGAGCTCTGGTCGTATTGTCTCACAGGGAAATTGTTTCTTGGATATTCTCCAAATATTCCACTTCGTGAATTAATCACCGTTTTAGACGTATATATACCATTGGGTGGGAGACGAGGAGTGAGATGTCAGGATTATACCAGCAGACGTATTTGTGGATACGAAAGTCCTAAGGAATTTAATGATTGTCTCATCTTACTTTCAGTAGGTACACATTAAACAGAAATTCGAACAAGTTCGAACACCAAGAGCTGTTAAAATGTAACAGTTTTTAACACTCTTTAGGTGTTCTGGAATAGAACATTTGAACATTAGGTGCTCAAACCTAACGGCACTGTTCACAGCAGAGCACTCATACCTCCGAACACCAATGTTGAACACCCGAATACATAACAAGAACACTTCCATCAATTAAGAGAACATTGCTGAACATCGGATGCGCAAGTTAAGAACACCGAATGAGAATTCCCTCATCCTTAATCAGGAATAGTGGAAATACTTCCTCTGTCACCAAATATAAATAAAATAATAATAATAAAAATGGAACAGTATAGTAAACAATACTCGCGCTGAAATGTTTGTATCTAATACCGCTCAAGCCGGTTTTTTAGAAATGTGCAGTTAGTAAATTTGTATGTGGGGTCTTATGATTTCTTGTCAGTACACCGGCATCGTTTTCCACAACCCTCATAATGTTGCTGTTTACTTAGCATTCTCTCCCGTAGCATTATTTCGATACGCTTCTCCGGTGATATATTTTTTTTCATGCCATCCTCACAGTCCGAAATATGTGATAACTATCACTAACAAAGGGTGATGACAGCCTCACTAATAAACGATGATGAGTTACTGCCATTACAACCTTACAACATCACCTTTAAATGATGATGGCTATCACCATTTATTGGTGAGGGGGCCTGGCCAGTAGCACAGTACTGAACCGACAAGGATGATTATAGGTGAAGGCAGCAGTACATTTGTCGTACAACTGATGATTATAGGTCATTCGGTTATTGTCGTTTTCAAGCGCAGCGTAATTTAGACCAGACCTCTGCATCGTTAACCGAAAATGATAGATTTTCAGCCTGTGAATGAAAGGTATGGTTGTTGGTGTCCAGTCATTTTTTGATCACTAGATATCGTACTGCATCGACACCAAATCTCGGGTTATTACTATTAGAACTTAACAAAGATTTCGCACATTTTGTGGCGTTGTTCCAGTTGATCTTTGTGAGTAGCAGTCCATTATATGACCAGTACCATGCAAAAATATTATGACGAAACGGGACGATTTCATGGATTAAACTGTACATAACGAGCACTTGAGAGACTTATTTGTTGTCGGAAATATGACTGGTCCAACTATCTCTCAATGTCCATTCACTTCTTGTATATTTAATACAAAATATATATGGATATGTGGTTTGTGTCTGTCTGGTACTGCAACAGTCCATTGTATTACACGAGCATCAAGTGACAGTCCATTGTAGGCCTGAAATACGGTCAGCTCGAACTAACGTGAACCTCGTAATCTAGGCCACTAGTCAATGACCCTGATCTTTACTAATCATTCGGAACGTCTCGTAATACATCATCGGCGTGAGTATCGACTCAGATAGCATGTCTTTAATATCTATGGGTTACCAAATGCACTGTTGCCTCAATAAATGCTAGCTACATTGGACTGTCGCCAAATTTTACATACAATCATCTTCTGCCTCATTTTACCATTGTTGCAATTATCTAGCTGCAAGCAGACGTCATCCTACCTAAAAATGACTGTAACACACGTCAACCCGCCTACGGATGACTGTAACTTGTCCAGTCAGTAAACTGAGTAGTGTAAAATTGAGCGCTTTGTCAGGTTCAGGGGGCAGGGTGCAGGGTACTTTAGGAAAATGACATGATCACCGGAAGTGACGTCATCGAGGAAGTGGCGTACTGCAAGGTTCAGGGTGCAGTTTCAGGATAAGGGCGAAGAAGTTGTGAGTGAAGAAGAACAGAGTGAGAAATTCAACCCATCACAATCATGTTTGGGTTTGATCATATGACTATTTGTAAAGATTAGTCCACCATATTTGATCACATGTCATTTTCCAGCGTTATGGAAAGTCACTACCATTACTAGTCGTCTATATAAAGCCATCCTTATAGAATCAGAAGAAAAAGTTGCAAAATTGAAGAAAACACTTCTCCTCAAGAAAATGACCCTATTTAAAAAATAAATGCATCCAAACATGAAACGTGGCCATATATACCAATAACTCAAGAAAACATCACCCAATTTGCAAGAAAAATATAATTTTCTGTCGACTCTATATACCTTTCAACAAACGTTGGAGAAAAACTCAACGTGTGATAAACTTATTTCTTTCTTGGTGTGTCCGTAATATCCCTAATTTGATAATACCACCATCTTCGTTGAATGACATATATGACCACTACACTTCAACTTCATGCGGGAAATATCATAATTTTCTCGTAAATTTCGAAACCAAGCAGTAGTCGATCATCCGATAAAACACCATACATTGATTTGATCGTAAAACGAATTTTGTTCCGCGATTTTCGAGAAAATTGCTGATATATCCGCTGAAGTTGACGTTTACTAGATCGACAGTGATGTTTGTCATTCAAAATCATAGTGGTATTGTGAAGTTATGGATATTACAGACACACCATGACGGTACACAGCCAGGAAAATGATGTTGATATACTGTTGATCAACACCAAAAAATGTTGTTGAATTTAGACCGACACCATATATTCCCAACACCCTTTATTTGTTTTGGCCATCGCCGTTAATTGGTGTTGAGTCAGAATTAGCATTTGTCAGTTAACACCAAAATATAGTGTTGAGCCATTTTCAACACCCTTTATTGGTGTTGACCAACACCATTATTTGATGTTGAACTGACCTCATCACCATTTTTTAGTGTTCACATTGGTCAACACTATTCTTCAACACCACTTTATGGTGTTGACCATGCAGCCCTGAACACCAAAAAGAGTGTTGGGCCAAAGCTTTCTTGCTGGCTGTGTATTTCCTTGCCAAAACGCGTGCTGGATTTTACATGTATCTCAGTGTATACATCCACATGTTCCATACCGAGGCTTCAAATGGTGGCACCATAGGCCTCTTGGCGACATGCAATAGCAGACATCCTAAATTCTACGATGGCCGCCATGTGAACCTAATTAAACTTCATAGTTCTGGGTATTTCAGTGGTTGTACCCAATTTTCAGGACCTAGGTATGAGATAGTGCCACGATGTCTTCTAAATATTCACCATTCTGAATTGCCTCTTCATTGCCACCATTGAAAATTTCAAAATGGCCATAGTGTTGTCCATATCGTGTTACCTAAACGGACCATGAGCTTCTAGTCTGGGCAGGAGACTAATCTCTGGAGGCTAGTCCCATCAACGGACCATGAGCTTCTAGTCTGGGCAGGAGACTAATCTCTGGAGGCTAGTCCCATCAACGGACCATGAGCTTCTAGTCTGGGCAGGAGACTAATCTCTGGAGGCTAGTCCCATCAAACTACTATTTTCTACTTGTGTATTTGTTAACGTTTGGATTTTGACTTTGACTTTGACAAATAGGCTCAACTGTGTGTAGAACAAGAATGTCGATTTTGCCATTTTTATCATTAAACCTTTGGTAGCTATCTTGGATTTCAAAAGGCCAATATGTTCAGACTATTTTTGTCAATATCACCCTGTCTGAACATGTTATTAGGCTACCTTTATTCCATGGCTACACCCACCAGTTTCCCAGAGTCAAACATCCACATGGTGGCATTCCAAGATAGCCGCCGTCTGAAACATGTTTTTGATCATATTTTCTTATCTGAATTATTCGGGAACTTTGTTTCTAATGGCTACACCGAAAATGTTCAGGGACAATGCTTGAGATATGATGCCAAAATAGACCTTATCTAACAATCAAGGTTGAGCGTGTCCCTGCTGATTCTTCATGATTGTATACTTATTCTGTACAAACAACAACCAAGTTGATTTGTACTTCGCTGATTTACTTTTAATCATCTTTTCCCAACGAGAGTTTGAGAAAGCTCCTGTCTCTCACACCAAGCTTTGTCATTGTTGGTAAAAGAATACGTTTGCCTTCGATAAATCGTTGGACGATATTTTCGCGCCCATCGCCAAAATACCTCTTTCACAGAAAATTCACATCATATATTTTCGTATGCCATATATCAACATGATGTTTTTTCACAACAATAACACAGAAGATTGTTTTAAGCGCGATTTTTTTCAATAATTTTTAAACCTGATCAACTCGAGAGATTCTGAATTCTTATCGAAGAAAGTTGCATTTTACTGAAAGGCATGCCATTTAAAAACATCTGTAGCCAACATATGCATTTGATGGAGACTATATACTGTTATATTGGACAAAGTAACAGTTCAGGGTCTTAATTTTATAATTATAGGTGACAAATTCATCCGAGGAATATGGTTTTTGAGGAATTCTTACAGATGATGATACCCCCCCCCCCCCCCGTCCCCCCTCCCCCACCTAAATATTAGTCCCATATTGAAGTACTACTTGAAAGCAGAGCATAATTATAAAATCATAAATTTTGATCATGTATAGTTTTTATATCAATCATTTTCTTGTGAACGAGAGAAAATAAGAAATAACATAGATTTCAATGGGATTTTAGGGTTCAGTCAAAAATGTGCACTCAACATGCTGTCTTATAAAAATTTCTTTGCTTATATTTTTAACGTATGAAATACTGATTGAAATTAACCACACAAAATAGATCATTCATCGTGCCGATTTTGAAATCAGAGATGCTAAAATCGCATGTTATAAGATCAATCTAGGTAAACCAAGATGGTAAATCATGTGAATATTCGGTGATATTAGTTTACTGAGATTGATTATAAGATAAGAGAAAACCTCAAATTCAAAGTGTAGGTGAGCTGAAAATCAAGGGTTAATTAAAGTTTTTGCCGCCAGATAGTTGAACTTTTATCTGTTGATGACAGTTTTTAGGAATATACTAGATTCATTATTCATTCTAAGTTGATATGCTTTGCGGATATATCGGGTGTCTTCCGGTGAACGAAAGATTTAAAACACGTACGCGTACACGTGAAATCGTGTGATTCCACCCCGGACTATAGATTTAATCCGGAGGATGATAAAAAGTAACTCAGTCATTTCTTACAAGATAAAATGTGGTATCATCCCTGAGTACTGTATGTAAGTATGAAATATAGCATATTAGAATACTCGAATCGAAACAGATTAGTCAAAACGGTGAACAAAATATCAGCAATATTTCGGAGGAGCAGTATACTGGACAACAATAACTAAGTGATCAGACGTAGAAAGTCTGCTTACGTATTACGTTTTCAATAACGAGCGCTTCAAAGTTTTAAAATACCTCCCAAATTGTGATTTCGTCACGGTGTCGTGATTCCGTCACGGCGGAATTCATGTTTAACGAGACCTATCATGAGTATCCGTCATAGATTTCTCAAAGTATCACTTTAAAATCTTCTCATTTCCCACAACTGACGCTGTTCTTGATCTGGCCTGTCGGAAAACCCGTCATATCGCGTCCTTTTATAGGCGAGCGACATGCAGAACCCCAAAAAGAGGCTTAGTTTTGAAGTTTAATCAGCTCATCCTACAAAACGGTACAACATATCCTGAAACGATAGTGAACATCAGAACATCATGTTTTGGCCTGTTATCCTCACATTGAGGTGTGCTAAGATTATCATCCAGCCAGTATGTGTAGGCAGGCCTCCAGATATTCTGTGAATTTGCGTTTGTGAGTTTCGTTTTGAGGGCAGTGATACATAATCCAATTCTGAAGTAACTTTACCACAAGTTGTTGATCAAATGTATATGATGTGTAATTTTCACGTGTAGTCGAAAACATATGATCCGTTTTATACAAAATTTCTTTCGATATATGCAAACTATCCCCCATGTGACGAGGTATTCCAAATGTGACATTCGTCATGAAAAGTTGTTTGTGTATTTTGAACATGTTTTCATGTTTTGTCCAAGTGTTACAATCGAATTCTCAGTTAGAAGATGGCGACAAGGTATCATACGATAATTAGGGTGTCCGAATTTGCTCCTTATCAAGAATTCATTTGAAATTGAAGTGTCAAATTTCCCCATACAACCATACGTGTATCTCAACTGGGAGACCTTGGCTGGATCACATCCTGGTTGGAGGTGGTGACATACCTCCTGAAAATCTTTGATACAGACATTAAATCATCCACACTATATATATATATATGACACTTGCTCTATGCCAAAATGCAAACTTTAATGTCATAGATACAGAAACAACTTAGATCGATTTTTTTTACAGTTTGATTTTGCTTATTTTACAGACTATGCATTACTTTTGTGTACTTTTGCGTAAAATGTGAAGAAAATCGCCAGCATCCACGAGGACATTTCATGCCCGTCGTATCATTTTTTCTCCTTGGAGCTCCGCACAGTATTTTATACTAGATCACATGATCTGTCAAATTATGTCCTAATCCTAATCTCCATTTTCTGCTATCGGATTTTATGAAATAGAATGTTATGCAAAGCGTTACTATGGGAAATCTGTTGGATACATAGTGGTCACTTCATAGTTTTCACATGAACTCTGCAATAAAGTGCGTCTGAGATTCGGATTGTAGTCTGAATGTTAGGTGCCGAGAGAGGCTTTCCTGTGGAGTCATATGGTTGCGTTTTAGTCCCCGAATATCGTCAGTTTTTCCTACCTCTGACATATCTCATCAATGTATTATCTCTATATGGTAGGCTTCTACTGGTAGACTGTTAATCCCCGAGACTGCCATCTATACATGTCATTTGACACGTATATGTAGGTTTATTGTCTTGGTGGGAAATTTACCGCACGACGTCGGGTATTACAGGTTAGTTTTTTGAGTATTCTTGCATTTACCATGTTTCCTCCATGTTGAGGCATTTACTCCACCCATCGATGCCCTCGATGCTCATCCATTAACATCAGTTGAGTTACTCAGCTGACCTTATCTGTCATCACAGCTCCAGAGCTAGCGTATCTAATTCCGCTTAAGCCGGTGTTAGGGGCTGTGTGGTCACTTCATAGTTTCAACATGAACATGAACATCCGCAATACAAGCGCGGCTGAGATACCAAGGCTACGTCTTACAATCCTCCGTATCCTAGTCTGAATGTGAAGTGGCGAGGGAGGCTTTCTTGTGGAGCCATAGGGTTGCTTTTTAGTGACTAGACGTCGTCAATTTTTCCCTCCTCATACATATCTGCATTGGACCATGAAGAGAAGACACCCACAATTATGAAGCTGCCTGCCTTTAGCGTTTCTGGTACGAATACAAGTCAGGAAAAAATACATGGCATCATCATTTCTTGAAGTCAAACGGCGTTCTACCATCAACGATGGCAAAACTTGGTAATGAAAATAAGCTTTCTAGTTTAGCTGGCGTTTGTACCAATAGTTGATGAGAAAGTAGAGAATGCGAAACTACCAAGTAGTTTCAAAAGTACAATTTTTTTGTATCTAGATCACACTGCTATGTAGGATTGGATCAATGCATGACAGAAAATTGAACTGACAATTTGTAAACGATGTCGGGACTTTTATTATATAGGGTCCTGTATACGATAGAAATCCTATAGGATCTTATGTAATTCGAATGCTGATCCTGTAGGATTCTACAGGAACGTATAAGATTGATAAACGATTCCAGCAATCCAATAAGATCAAATGTGACTTTTAAGGGAATATTCAAGTGTTCTAGGATTTGTTCAAACAAAACAAAATCGGAGTGTTCATATTTAATGCAGGGAACATATATATATCACTGAAAAAAATTATTCCTTAAAATTTAAGGAATATTCCCCGACTATTACACCAGAGGAATATTCCTTAAAATTTAATAAGGAATATTCCGTAGCATGTGAAGGAAATTCCTTAACATGGTAAGGAATATTTCTCAGTTATGTTGAGGAATATTCCGCTGTTGTAATAGTCGAGGAATATTCCTTAAATTTTTAAGGATTTTTTTTCTGTGTATAGATAAGACAGTCCTGAAGAACCAAATGGAATGTGTTCATCGACAGATGATGGATGAATTATATTGTGGCACCATCTGATACACTGATCCTGGAAATGTAGGTGTAGTCACTACAACAAAAATCCTGGCTCATTCAGGAGATATTCACAAGAGTGGGTTTAATATGACTGCCATCTTGAAATCCAAAATGCCCACCGTTATTAAAATATATCTGTTTTGTCACCATCTAAAGCTTACCCATGAAAATCAAGTTCATAATGTAAGGCTATATTGGTCTAAATAAGTTTCAAATGGCGGCCCTCTGTCAGATATTAGGAGATGACTATAGAGCCACCATATGAAGCCTTCCCCCTGACATTATGGATGTAGCCTCTGGAATAAAGTTCATCAGGCGTTTTAATAAGGATATATTGACAAAACTAGGTTGTATATGGCGCCATCTTGAGATCCAAGATGGCCGCTGTTTAAAGAAGTATACGATGATGATGTTTTGATATTTTGTCCCTGAAAATGTGGGTGTTGCCACTGGAATAATGTTTATAAATCGCTTAGGTGATGAGATATTTTGGAAAATAGGTTTCAGATGGTGGCCATTTTTTACATCCAAAATGACTACCCTAGGGGTTGAAGAAAAATAGCAACACTGAAATTCGTAAATTTTAGAGGTTATTTGGCATGGTTGTCATGAATGGAGTAACATCCACAAATGTTGCACAAGCCTGTGGACTGGGTCCTGTTTATATCTCAATTAAAGTTTATGTAGTTTGTATAAACTGAATCATAATTCATTGTCCATATGTTCACGCGCAAGATCAACAATATTCTCTCCATTTCAGGCTTGTTTAGAAAACATGTTAACAACTTTTTCCCCATTTTTTTTTTTCAGAAAGAAATAAAAAGTCCGAAAGGCGTTTCACCGTGAAAGAAATATATGAAAGCAGCACTTCAAAAATATACGATTATCTCCGCCGGCAACTAAAAAGCGTGAGGTATCGCTTCACTGTTAACTTAGAGGGACAGAATTGTCACTGAGGACATCAAAGATTATTGTCAACGAATGGCCATGAGTCGCAATCCTTCGCCTCACAACACTAGCAGCGTTTACGGTCAAGGGGGAGTAATCGATGCATGTACACGTCTTGATTGAATGGGATACACCGATAAAACCTGTTATATAGTATTGAATACTGAAGTATTCGAAGTCGACATGGAAAAGATTCTTAACTCGAAACAAAACGTCTTTCTGTCTTCGGTCGCTATACACTGATTAAGATCGGTCGCTATACTCATGAAAAAAGGCTGAAATGTGCATCTACAAATATGTACACATGTACGTTATTGTTCTTATATCTCGTAAAATAACTGGATTTCAACTTCGCTTCTGGGAGAGTTCGAATCGTCTTATATCTACACTTTGAGAAATCTTTGTTCTCCAACATTTTTAGTGCTATTACCTACTGAACCGAATCAAGCGCAGAGGGAACCGAAAGGAAGAAGTAAAAAACTTACGAAGAACGCAATACAATGAACCAAACTTAGTTTCACGTATATGTAGAACCAAACTTTCTGAAAAGCCAAGAAGAACAAAGATTTCTGAGGGTTCCCCTTTCCATCAAGAATATCAATAAGTTCTGCCTTATACCATCGGTATTTCTAATTCCGGGAAATGGATTCTCTTCCATATATCAAATAATTATATCTAATTAATATTTTTTATCCCAAAATGATGTTCAGATTCTTTATCTAAGTTTTCGTTTTGTCTTATGTTATACATTACTGACATTTGGTAGCGGATCCTTTCTGCACAAGAGATTGTCTCTGAGGCAAGTCCAATCTCCTCCGAGGCAATATGGGGCAATTTCAATCTTCTCTGAAGAAATCTGGGAGAATTTCAATATCCTCTGAGCTAATTTGGGATAATTCCAATCTCATCTGAAGGAATCTGTGACAGAGAGAATCCGAGGCAAGTTCAATCTCCTCTGAGGCAATGTGGGACGCTTCCAATCTAATTTGAGGCTATCTGGAACAATTCAAATGTCCACTGATGCAAGCTGTGCAATTCTAATCTCCTCTGAGGCAATTTGGGGTAATTCCATCCTCCTCTGGGTCAAACTTGGACCATACCGATCTCCTCTGAGGCAATCTGGGGCAAATTCAATCTCCCCTGAGGATATCAAGGGTGATTCCAATCTCTTCTGAGGGAACTGGATGTCAATCCTCTTTAAAACAATATTGGGCAATACTCATCACTGCTGAGGCTAACACGCGCAATTTTAATGTCATCTTATGCAATCCGAGGCAATTCCAATCTCCTTTGGGACAATATGGGGCAATTTCATTTTCTGCTGAGGAATTCAATCTTCTCTGAGGCAACCTGGTGCGATTTCAATGTCATGTTGGCCAACCTTAGACAAAACCAATCTCATATACGAGGCAACCTTGGGCAATCCCGCTCTTGAACATGGGATTTGAAGAAGATGTGATATTACATTCACGACACGACGAACCAGTAGGATCGGATCCAAGCGAATAATATTACACTGCAACGGTTTTCTGTGGCAGCCCTGTATTTGTATATCCACAAAAAGCATTCAATCGTGATATCCATTTGAAATTGTTTCTGGAAAACAAAATTGTATCCGTATATATTGTCCGCCTGCGGAAGGAATGGAACAGTTGATGTTTTCTCTGCAGCGGGGTACACTCAATAAATTGGAAAATAATTTTCTGATGTTGAATAAATTCATTTCAGGCACATTGGGGCAATAAAATGCAAATATAAAATCGAAAATAAAACGTCAAGAGCGCAGTGTCAAACAGCCTTTATTTGTTCGTGGAAGTTCACTGAGACCTCTACCTGTCCCTCTTCCAAACCAAAATATTTTGGAGTTTTAAAAATGCGTTCTTGAAATACATAATAATTCTCGAGATGCATATTTATGCACTTTCCGTACGCATATTTTATCTTCCGGTATATCTGACTAAAAGTTTCATGTACGGTACATAATAATCCCTCTGAGGGTGTCGTACGGTTTCTCAACAGTTACACTTCCTTTATAGCGAAATTCGTTACAACAGAATATTCACTATAACGACGAATCTGACCTAAATACACTTGGATCTAAACCCCGTTCATTATAACGACATTTTTACCTGGGACAAACGTGAACGTTATACAGGGTTGAAGCTTGTTTTCATACTAATGTGTCTGATTTGCTTGTGCCGAAGTTTGGAAGTGAAGCCCCGGGCGGTATACACTGCTATAGAGGAAACGAGTTTCTGAGAGGATGGCCGGCGCAGCTCCTGCACCTGACTGAAAATTGGCAAAAATTGATAGAAATAGAGAGAAAACAGTCCCACTGATTACGGATGTTGACACAGCGGCGAATTCAAATATATGGAGGCCTGTGAACATTTCGGTCGTTTGATGGAAGGCGTCAGAGCGTGAAATTAATATAAAGAAGCTCATTGAAAACTAGCCACGTGTGGGCAAATCCCTTCCGAAATATTCTATAGAGTTGAAAATCCTTTCTCCGTTAATTCTATGAATCCATTAGCATCGTGTTGAGGCCAGCAATAGCAAAATGAAAAGTAAACACTCACCTTCTGCGGGATTATGGCATTCTATATTTCCTGCCGTTTGTGGCCATATATACAAGGACCCCGCCCCTTTTTATCTTTATTTATGCTATTTTATTTATCTAAGTACATTAAGAACGCCTAATATTGCCACTGATGAACTGGCAGCCTGTTTAGAGATCTGTTAAGGGTATAGTATCATAAACTTTATTTCAGGTTGGGAACAGTAGCCTGGTAGAGTAATTGACAAATATATCTCTTAACTCGAACTGCAGGTATCTTTTATTTCCATAAAGAGTGCTTCGTACTTTTATTATTACCAGTTCGATCGGTGTGTGGCCATTGTGACGAATGATCTGAAGGGGTATAGTTACTTTTCGTTGGGCGAAAATCACCTGATGTATCCAAGCCCTGCATTCACAGAAAAATGAGCATTAATATCAATAGAAAATGAATAATTGACTTCGTATTTCTCTCAAAACTGTCATCAAAAGCTAAAATTGCACTTATACGATGGAAAAACTCAAATATATACAGTTGTTGTTCATCATACCTACACTCTGAATTTGAGATATTATCCTATCTTTTAACATGCAATTTTAACACTAATCTATATTGCCGGAAATCGACACCGTGAATGACCGATTTCTGTGGCTAATTTCAATCAGTAATACAGGCGGTGAATATATAATTAAAGAGATGGAATGTTCGCGGTGTTAATTATTTTTTAAGATTGCATATTGAATGCACACCTTTTCATCTCCTTCAATTCTAATCCATGTTATTTCTTAAATTGTCTCATTGATAGAAAAATTGTCTTATTAATTCAAAAAAACTGCGCGGTTAAAATATCTGATATTTTCTGGATATTGTCTTGTTTCAATACAAGGCTGGGTTTTTTTAACCTCTGTATATGAATTTGGCCGACATTTAGTTGATAGATAAAGGGAATGAGCAAGAATTATGATTGATGGCAGATAGACAACTCTATACGCTGACACTGAAGCTATAACTCTAGACAATCATAAGTAAATTTGAAGGGAAATGTCATCTATCTCTGATTAGCACACCTCTTATCTGTTATCTATAATATGCTAAGGCACTCACAAACTAATAGTTTATTGGTCACATATTCTAGAAAAATAAACAAATAAATTCTATCGCTAGGAAGTATACAGCGTAATATAATGGAAGGGTATAGCCGTTGTATACTGCATACCGGTAATGTTTTATTTCTTTAAATTCCTATAATATGTGATATGTACACCATTAGTTTGCGAGTGCCTTGGACAGCAAGGCATTACCAAATATCTGACTGGGAATGTACTTTATTGGTATCAAAACTACCTGAAAATGAACTCACAATCTCGTTGATACGGTGGCCCATGGGAGACATCAAATTTTATATAGTTTTTCTGAGGTTGCGGCGGTTTTATTTATTAATATTTTTTATTTATTCTTTTTGCCTATTTGCTACAAACGTACACCGCGATGGAGCGGTGGAAAGGTTCCTTGCAGTTGATGAAGGTTTCCACCGGGGATAAAGGTATCCATCGAGGTTGAAAGATTAGCTTCCACCGCGGTGAAAAGTTTCTATCGCGGTGTAAACGTTTCCAAGATTTTTTTTTGTTTTTTGTTTTGAGGAAAATCTCATAACTGATTTACAGTATAGACCTAAATCGTTATATTATTGATGGTCTTCTGACTATAAGTCTAGTTTCGAGTAATATTTGTACAGAGAAAGACATTTTTCATTATACTCACCGGTTTTACAATTTCTGTGTGCATCATGTCGATCTCAATTTAACAAATTGAAATAATAGAGGAAAACCTTTAGGCTTCCGTGACAAATTTACAAAGATAAATTTGTAAATATGGCAAAACGTTTAGGGAATTTCCGCCAGCCAAATGACCGAATTCAAAATGTTCGCCAAAATATTTGAAACAGAAAATTTCGGCTCTTGGTTGCTATAGACGTGGGTTAGTCAGGATACCAGGATTCCATTTTTCATATGCTGTTCCGAATTTTAAAGGAAAATATCAATCCAATATTATATTGAGTCGAATTGACAAAAAAAAAACAGTTTGTGGTATAGACTTGACGTACCGTATCCAATGTTATTGGGTCGAGAGACTATATATGGCAGAGATTTTGACCGAAGAATATTAGGTCGACAGGTGTAGTAGGCTGCAACCCAATATTTTTTGGTCAAAACCAAAACTTCTTATAGGTCGGAATGCATTTTCACTAAAAGAACTAGGGTCGGGATGAGTAACCCAAAATTTTCGATCAGATATTCTTAGGTCAGTAGTATATAAAAGGCATCTGGACCCTTATTGACCTACTTCCGGCAGGGGGCGCTGCGGAGCATGCGGAGCTCACGTGGTGCTCACGTGACGATCACGTGATCGAGAGGCCAAGGTCACTGTAGATCCGTCACGTGACCGGAAATGACCTTTGGGGTACATAGTCTTCCGCGGTGATGCGATCGCTTCTGGTTCCGGCGGTGCTACGGTCGCTTCCGGTTCCGGGAACAAGCCACCGCTGAGAGAAAGTAGTCCCGAGACTTCAAATACGCGTGGGGAGATTCTCCGGCAATATTCGGTCATCTTCGGCAATGTCCGGAAATATCCGGTCATCTCCGGGAGAATATATATCCTTTATCTGCGCTTTCGAAGCATAAATGGGATTCACAGGGTCCCCGACAATATTGCCATCTATTTGCCCAGCATAAATGGCAAGTGGGGAACCCCCAGTTTCTCCCTACAGCGGGAGAAGGGAAAGGGTTCCAGCGGGACTAGAACCCGGGTCGCTCTCTCCAGAAGCAGACACGTTATCCATTACACCACGAGTCATATGCTACAAACCAAGGTTGAAAATAGCCTCATATATCTACCAGAGAGCCGATCACTATACGGCCCATACTGGCGCACTTGACATTGTTGAACCTAATGGGAAACCCACACATGCTCATTGCGGTATGGGTTGTGGGATCTTGTTTTTCACGTCTCACCACGTAGAACACGATGGACGGGGTCCCGAAGCGATTGGTTAAAATTTTTGAAAAAACCACAGTGCGCATGTGTAGCGGGTAAATAGCGCTGGGTGGACATTTTGGGGACGCGAGCGGCCCCTAGTGGTCCGATGGGGTCGAGTGAGGTATCGTTGTAAAGCATACGTAGAGGACCCTGTGCATTCCATTGATGCTTCGCAAGGGCAGATAAAGGCTACATATTCTCTCGGAGAGGGCCCGAGATTGCCGGAGATGACCGGATATTCCCGAACATTGCCGACGATGACGGAACATTATATTCCCGGAGATTGCCGAACATTGCCGGATAATCTCCCCCCCCCCGCGTATTTGAAGTCTCGGGACTAATTTCTCGTTGCGGAGGCTTGTTCCCGGAACCGGAAGCGACCGCAGCACCGCCGGAACCGGAAGCGACCGCAGCACCGCGGAAGACTACATACGCCACAGGTCATTTCCGGTCACGTGACGGAACTACAGTGACCTTGACTGTATTTCAAGTCGAACTAAGGGGATTTAGGTATCAACAAATTCATGGGATACAAGACACCGAGGCACAAGAAGACAATGCAGCTGCTGAGATTTTTACCAGCTGATTCTGCGAGTCCGCCGACTGATACCGATGCAGAGACTGCTGAGAGTCTATACTACTGATACGAACAGCTTCACTACAGATAGTGAGGAAGAACCCACCTTTTGGGATCGAATTTTGACAGCAGCTATAACTTCTCATGCTGAGGCGATCGGAGACGCCGGACAGGATAACTTACAACATCAGAAAAACATCCATGGCGAGTTATGAAAGGCGAAAGCCGCTTGAAATGAAAGGCGACTCCCCCACCCACCCCCCCGCACTGTCCATCATGAAGACCAAGCATCACCTGGAAGAGGATATCGGTCTACCACCAACAGAGGTCCTGCAAAATGTGATCAACATGCGCAACAACTGTTCTATGACATGTGACCGTTGCAGTATCCTGGCCTGCCCGACGACGGTTAGAGCAAACGGATCAGAGCGAACATGGCCGAAGGTTGATGCAACACCAAAGGCGGCTTCTGATTGGGAAGAGCAGCCGAGAATACATCTAACGGACAAGAACGAATGTGACAGATGCAGCACCAAATGGTGGCTTCTGATTGGACAAGAGCATACTTGAATTGTAAACATACTCAACGCGGCTCTCCCAGCTCTCAGCATTAGGGAGAATAAACTATATAAAAACTTGTGAACGTGTCGATCTTTCTTCCTCTCATCTGTCTGTATCATGGCGTCAAGGCGTTGGGATTGGCGTTAAGGTGTTGAGATAGGGAGTTAAGGCGTTAAGATAGGCGTTAGGGCGTTGGCTGGGGAAGAGTCTGCACCTCCGAAAGTGCCCTTTCTCTACTACACCTCAGTGTGTATACGCATTTCGCCTCCATTCTGGCTCTACCCAACATGATCTATAAATAAAACAGGGGTTTTCCAGAAAATTCCCCGAAAAATTTACCTGATATATAGAGCGATGACCTACAAAACAGGGTGTTTCCCAGCAAAACTCCCGTACAATGTTCCGATGTAGAGCGATGACGTCATCGAGGACCACCAACTCTCCACATGTTTTATTCCGTGGTGTGGATGGATTGATACATATACGACACGTTAGTATTATATAATAGCATGCAATCTCTCACAAAATCTACAATCTCTCACAAAAGGTAAAAACTGTTAGGCTATGGCGTTAATACGTTAGGATAAACATAAGACGTTAAGACGTTAGGACAGGGCGTTAAAGCATTAAGATAGGACGTAAAGGCGTTACTGTAAAACTCTCCACAAAGGTCAAAGGCAAATATACTGGCTTTCTGCTTTCTCTACTACTAAGGGGCAACTGGATTACTTTTCTTGGTTTGTTTGGTTTGGGGTTTTTTTGGGTTTTTTTCTGAGAGACTACACAATCTCAAAAACAAAATTCCGATTGTAAAGGCGTAAAGTCCGTTTTCCGGGGTTTTTTCTGTGAAAATGTTTACATGCACCCGCTATTCCACCCTGCACCTCTCGGCAGGCCACGATTCACTGGAAACCGACATTATCCCATCTAGACCTGGTTGATAGGGTTTTGTATATTTTAGGGATAAAAGTCGTGTGCCCTTTTCCCAAACTTCCCTGACTGCGCATGCGTGCCATAGCCTTACTTCCACTCCATACCAGTCCAGTGGGATGGTCCCCCACGAGAGCTTCACTTTGATACCTGACACTACCCAAGCGGATATTGGTCCACCTAGACCCCAAAACGTCTACCCCAGGCCTGCCTATGCACTACGCATGCGCAGTCAGAACTTTTCAGCGAAAGTCAACCCATGGCCACGAGACCCCTCCCATCGTATTCTACGGCGTGAGACAGAAAAAAGAAGGTGCATGCCACACCTCATACCGCAAATGTCCATGAATGGGTTGCCCATTGGGCCTAACATTGAAGTAACTGAAGCAATCTTTGGTCTTATTTAGGGGCAGATAACTCTTTAACCGGAAGGGATCTTTGACCCGGAAATGACGTCATCCGTGATGTCATCGCCACGTCATCAGCCTCAGCCTAAAAAATTCTACTGAATTTGCTCTCTTCCTACTACTCATGGATACATCTTGAATGGCATGCCCACACGGCCCCAAGCGTCGGCTTGAACGTTATTAGATACCAATATCCAAGAGCAATGCTGTAATAGTCCTACCAAGTCAAAGTGATGAACTGTGTTACCGTTAGGTAGAAGGCACGGCCCAAACGGGAAAAATCTCAGTAGAATGCAAGTTCTTATTTACTTCAGTGTATTGTACTTAAATTGTAATACATAGTACGGTAAATACACAAAAAGAATTACTATATATTAAGTTAATAATACTAACAAGATACAACCTCACAGCGAGTGAAATGACATTTCACTGGCTGTGAGGTGAACGTCATATTATAGCTACATGTACGGTACTCCTAATCATTTACAAAGCTTCAAATCAATTTTAAAACTATACCAGTACAAATAATTCAAATGTTTGAAAACATTTCCAATGAAATTCAAATATGTTTTATATATTAACTATTGATAATGTGGTTATATTATCTCTAGAAGCCTACTCAACTCCATCCTCGCGAGCCAGTGTATCGATCGATCTATTGGGATCGATACACTGGCTTGGTTAGTTACCCATACGAGTTCTGGATATAAATAGATGAAGGGGTTTCTCCTGAATCAACCCAATCAGTGAACGCGCTAAGCTGGTTGATTAGGCCAATCCGCTGCGAGGTATGAGATGTGACAGGTTTCGATTTCATCGAGGGCCAAACTGCTTTGATTGTCAAGCGGAAATCGACATCGGAAGTCGAAGCAAAAACCGCAGGCTGGGGATACCGACATGCTAATTCAAAACAAGCGCAGGGGATGAAATGTACGAGAATGTATAATAGAGGCATCGACTCAAGAACTCACTTGAATCACCAAAAATGTCCAGGTAAACCCTCTGCGAGGATTTAGGATTTACCTGGACTTGTGAAGATGACTCAACTCTGGAGGGATGAATGAATTTACTTGAACACTCCATCGTGATACGATGAGCAATGGTCATGCAGAACGGACAGAAAACGCCGTGCAAACAGTGTCTGGACAGTATACACGATTCCTTATTCTCATAGTTGGTCATTTTATTAAATTATCATGGATATATTCAATGCATTGTATGAATCAAATTTAATAATCGAGGAATCACCATTTCTACACATTATTTGTGATTGATCAACTAATTCATGTTTTAATCAAATGTTATGATATCTTGATCTATGATTCTTATGCTCTGAATTGGCGCCATATAATTGGCTGAAATAAAGTTATCTTATCTTATGATCCCTTGTACTAGTGTCACACATGCTCTAGCAAACGTCTATATCGCCTATTTTGTCCATAACTGCTCCTATTTCCTGCCTCCCTCTGCCATAACATCACGAGTCGTGTCGTATTTTCTACGGTACCTGTCCATATTCTAGGCCAATAGCCGACCAGCGTTTGTCATTCTCAAAGAGAGCCGTGTCTACCCGCGGGAGACCAAAGCGACTCTCATGTAAACTGGTGACATTTTTGAATCTCCAATCTCAAAGCGAGGCAGCATGACATCATTCTCAAAGCGAGCCGTGTCTACCCGCGAACTACTTCCTGTATTAGATAACTCGCTTTCACGGCCAAGTATACATACCGACAATAATTTATTCGCGATTGATATACTCCGAAACGGAAAGAGTCATTTCCCAATTATATAGCCCACGTTATGTTTAGCAATTCGCTTCTAACTCGGCGGAGTCAGCAGGTCAGTGACAAGCCCGATAATCATACGCCGCCTACTCACCCCCCAAATTTTGGGGGGATGGCTCCCATTTACGCGTGAGACTCTTTCTCGCAGTAGGGAGTCTCGCGAGACGAGAATGCAGCGTTTGTGAGAAAACAGGCCGCTCTTTGACTAATGGGAGGTAACTCAAGAATTTGTTTGTCAGCAGTAGAGTTGCGTCCCTTGGGACACCGAAATCGTGGGTACGTGTTCGGTACCGTACTTAGCTAAATAATATATAGCCCTCAAGAGTATGAGGGCTATAGGTCGGCCCCAGTCACCTCCAGCGAGGGTTTTAGATAATTTTATTACGAATCACCCACCTCTGAAACTGCCGTACATCTAATCTCTATCCCCTCCTGCCCACTATTTTAAAATATTGAGCACTATTGTGAAATAGTGACGCATATATCGCCGTCTGAATTTTCCAGTCGTGAACTTCGACTCTTTGCGCCGCCATGTTGGTGACGTCACTGTATATGGTTAACATGGCGCATTTAAAGTGGAATTCGACTGGAAAATTCAGACGGCGATATATTCGTTACTATTTTACAATAGTGCTCAAGATTTTAAAATAGTGGGCAGGAGGGGATAGAGATTAGATGTACGGCAGTTTCAGAGGTGGGTGATTCGTAATAAAATTATCTAAAACCCTCGCTGGAGGTGACTGGGGCCGACCTATAGCCCTCATACTCTTGAGGGCTATATATTATTTAGCTATACCGTACTGTAAATGATATACCTTATTTGACTGGTTACTGGGGGCAATTTATAAAACGTTGAGGTGTTGAATTATGTAAAATCTGTCTATTTTTTAGTCAACCTTTCACATAACTATTGAGAATGTAATGAGCTAGAGAAGCAAACATGAAGTTTCTATGTACGGAAAGAAACTAACGTGATGGTTCTGTGGTGTAGTGGTTATCACGTCTGCTTTACACGCAGAAGGTCGCGAGTTCGAACCTCGCCAGAACCTCTAACGTTTTATTTCTTTCTTTCCTTTTCTATAGTAACATATTTTATTAAAACACTGTTTCGTAATCTTAAAATATTAATATTTTTTACTCAAAATAGAAAAATGCAAATTGCATACCATATTACATGAATTCCACGATTACGGAATCCCGATTTAGACGGTATTTTTAAACTGTAAAAGAAAATGTATCATGTAAAGTGGACATTTTACAGCTTATATTATAACTGAGTTGTAGCTGCCAAAATTTTAATAATGTATTAATCTCTCGATCTTCTATAGCCAAGTTGTGTAGAGCGTTGCGATGTAGTCAACTTGGCTGGTGAAGATGTAATCTCTCTGAAATATTGTTGATTTATTGTTATATAATTTATGGCCATGTTCGTGACGGAATCAGAGGGAAATGAACACGATTTTGAGTACCGCTACAGTTGCTTGTATAATTTCTTTGCGGCTTTGCTTTGCTTTGTTTATTCTGATATGCTATCTCCTGCATGCCTACCCAATGATAATAAATGCCTTCTCATAAGAAATGAGTTGATTGGGTCATCAAAACTTGTCTGTGACGGAATTACCAGATTTCGTGACGGAATCACCAGATTTCGTGACGGAATCACGAGTACGTATATTAAATCTTCTCCATAATATTTTTTACACATTTTCGCCGAAAAATTATTCCAAAAAGGAATTAAAAATTTCCATCATAAAATTACGACGTTGAACTAAGTGCTATTATTTTGCCCCATACATTGTTCCTGTCAAATAAATATATCTTCGCTACCTTAGCTAAATAATATATAGCCCTCACGGGTATGAGGCCTCATACTCGTGAGGGCAGACGCAGAAGATATCTTAGCTCCCCAACATATATGTTAGAATGGTAATTGAGTTGTACTTTTTTATGATAAATCTCATTAACTTCAATGTTAATTGTAGACTTTTCAGAGGGGGGGGAACAGCGGGGAAGTGACGTCATCACGTGTTCCTCTATGAGCGTCGATGCCCTTTTCGAAAATTGTTTTCTTTCGATCAAAACTGCGCACAATACGGGCCGGACAAACAAATAGACAGAGACAATAAATGCACTTTAGCATGTCAATTTAGAGTTATCGCCCTTGAATTATTCTTTGGAAAATGGCTACGTCGGCGAGCGTTGTCCCAGCGTTCTTGGAGCCATGGCTCCAGATAGTTGTTCCGCAACCATGTTTTGATGAATTTTTTGTCGATTTTAACTGGTTTAACGGTGAGCTTACACCTGGAGTTAGGGGGTCTGCGCAATACCTTAATCGATCAGCTGACCCGGAACAAAGCGGGGTGTTGAAAACTGGAGTATCCATAACTAACCATATGTGTACACATATTAGTTTGAGCTTCCTCTAACCCTTGATCATGCGACGACAGATAGCATATTATCAGGTTCGGGAAATGTGGTAATTGGGTAGCTCCAGTAGATCCCTTTTCTATACTTCGTACGAACGAGGCCCCGACCCCAAGCCATTCACCAGCCGTAGCCTAGTTGTTGAACAAATGCTGGATGGGATGGCTCTCATATTCTCTGAATTATATACCCCTCAATTAGGGGGTATTAAGGGGGTATTAGGCCAAATGAACAGAATCACCCCAATTGCCACATTTCCTGGACCTAATTATTTATAGATGTCTCTGGCTGGGTTAAGAGAATTAACACCTCAAAGACTACATTGTGTAGGGAAACTATTCAGTAATCCATTGGTGCGTGCGAGGTAGTACGGGCTTGAGATCGAATCTCGTACACGTCGCACGTGCGCGCGTTCAGAGCACGTGGTGACTTTCTATGTGGATTGCTTATGTGCGGGGGTGAAGTTTAATTTGTCTGTCAAAATTTCTACTTCTTGGTATGATTGGAAGTATTTTTTTTTTTTTAATTGTTTTCCGGGGCATACTTACTTCTGGTTTTCATCACACGGGAAGTCCATTTTATCGCCAACCAATATAGGTAACATGATTGATGACCATCATGTTCATTCCACGAAAGCCAGACGACAATCCCATTTCGACAGCTGTGTTTATGTCTTGTGACTCGGGGCGCAGTCATTGCTTTTGTTCGACCGCCCCTCCCTATCTCCGAACGAATGTTCACAGTGAAATGGCGGCAAACTCACATTTCCAGTAAATCAGTGTCATCTTCCGGTTGAATTTTTCATCATGAAATAGCATACAAATATACCAATCTATATATTTTTGAAACTAGTAAGTATTTCTTCAGGATTCCAAATATATTATTAAAATTAAAATCGGATAATCAGTGGACACGCTATCAGCTATTGACGGTCGAAGAGTTATACTTCTGATGACTGCCGAAGATTTTCCGGAGGTAAAATAATCTTGTTTTTCGTCCAAATAACGACAGTCGCTGTTCAGCCTTTCATTGTCAACAGGTCAGATTGATAAATTGTCCAATTAGTATATATTATTTCTTCTAAAACTACTCAAATAAATTTTTTAAGTGCATGAACGATGATATTTACAACAATTCAGCATAAAATTGCTACTTTCGTCTGCTGTACGAGAATTGCTCTCTCTCGTGGGTTAGAGGTACCTAAAAAGTCGAGTTAATAACTGCTCCCGCACGTACGCGGAAAGGACACGTAACCCGCGAAACTCCTCCCAGGGAAGGGTCTTGATCCCAGCACTAACCAGGTCAGTTTTTGTGTCTCTCAAGACATTACTTTTATATAAAATTGGAAATAAACCATGAAAAGTGTACGAGATCTGATCCTGAAGCCGTAAGCGCCTGATGATTTTTATAGAATTTTTTACCAGGACAAGGGTAATAGCGTGGCCTTAAGGTAATAATTCTCTAACCCCAGCCAAAGACAATCTATAATATACTATCTGTCGTATGGCCAGGGGTCAGAGGAAGCTCAGACTATGTACATTATCCCTCCATATATTGTCAATGGCACTTGTACTCCTGTGTTTGGTGCCATGGGCGTACCTGAACGGTGAACCATCCTCAGAATTTTTGGGGTAAATTTTCAACTACAATGTATATAAACAATTAGTTATGACCAATTTAAGCAACTGTGGCTACATTTAAAAAAATAAGGACATTTGATCCCGAAAGTGTCCGAAATAGTGTGCTCACTGGTACTGCCCTCCTGTTTATTCTGGAGATCTGTCAATATTCTGAACGGGTAGATCTGGAAACACAGCTAGATAAACAAATCAAAAATTGTCAAAGGAATTGCCCCCTCTCACTCTCATTTTATACACATTTTGTATCCTCATCCTCAAAAATGTATTTCCCCCCAAAAAATTAAGATAAAAAAAGGGTGTTTTTGTTAAATTTGGATTTATCGACAGAAGATATCTTTCAGATGGCTGAAATTGTCATCACTTTCTAAAGTGTGTGTAAAAGTGTTCACATCTGTGAATACCGTCTGTGTGCTGTAACTGCATGAAATATCCAAAATAAATCCTGTCCAAAACAGCACTGTGCCCTGTGGTCCAGGAACAGTGAATTTCAAGTCTCATGTTTCCAGCTTGTCATGAATGCTCATGATACTGATCAGTACAGTTTCTACAGAACTTTGGTCTATTATTCAATCTTTACAGTGACCTGCCTCAAGATAGTACTCAGTAAATGTCTGGGTTATGCCATCATCCTGGGATCAGTACTAGGTAAGTGGTCATCCTGAATGGTCACAGTAAGTAAATCCTCTGATAATCCAATCACAGAAAGTGAAATTTCCCTCAGTAAAGTCAGGGATTATCAAATTTATTAGAGCAGGAACTTAGCTGACAGAATGGTCCAAAATCATGCAATTAATCTATGTTATTTCTTCGTTATTTTAATGATTTGATCACAACAATTTTTATAGGGTGATAAAAATAATAGAAGATTTACTGTACATTGTGAACATCCAACGCAGATCTTGCAGTTCTTTGCGGATATTTGTACACAGGAAAATACATCATTTTTAGTTCTAGGCAATTATTTCTCTACAGCATCTTTTTTGACAATGGTTTGGATACCGTAATTGAATCATATCACAAGTATTTTAAAGGTTTTACCAAATACCCACCTGCACACTTTGCATGAAAACATACAGAGAAGCTGTGTAAAGAATAAGTTTTCTATGGAAAATGACTTTTTTAACTCGACAAAACAGGTGTAGTGAAAAACATTGAAGCCGTAACCTCTGACTTGTGACGTCAGAGTCTTATTATGATCGTGTCAAGTATTATATACCATCTGGTTGTGAGGGACGTTCTGTTTGTGATGTATGTCACGTGGAACAACAATTGTGTATGACGACATCATCATGACATCAACAAAGGCATTACGTTTAAGCTTTGTGACATGTCGGCATTACAATGGAAATGTCGCCTAGAACATTCGCCACAATCATGACGATTGCTGGCTACGAACGATCATTATCAGACTCCGACGTCATGGATCAGCAGGTTACAGCCTTTGCCGCTTTCAAACAGGCGTGGTAATAGAGGGTTTCAAGTTCATCTTTTTTTTTTAACTTCGACCATTCCAAAACAGTAAACCGCTATTAAATGTCAATTATAACCTTTCACAACAATTAAGCATCAAAGAAGTATGGAGTGTGGGGACCATTTGGTAGAACCTTCAAGAACATATATCAGTGACCATTGTAACTGGAACCATCGATATATTCCAACTACTAACTTTCCCGCAAATAATGGAAAATCTTTAAATATGTTAATTGTATGTTGAAGCTCTGCATCTTCAATCAATATGCTTTATGTAAATACCATTAAAATGATATTACCAATAGAGTATATTGGATCTGTTTTAATGCTGAGATTTACTTTTCAGAAACCTATTCATTAACAACATGATTTGTTGTTTTTCTCTCTCCACAGTAAAACTGCCTCAGATTCTGAAGATTGTGAAAGCGGGTAGTGCGGAGGGGATCAGTATTCTGGGTGTTATTCTTGAACTTACTGCTATTTCTGCCACAGCTGCTTATGGGTTTGCTCATCGCTTTCCTTTCAGGTATAATCATTATTGGCCATAATATCTGGTAGGACCATGCACACACCTAGTCAATTTATACGCTCACACTTCAAACTAGCCTTGGTATATCAGCCGGCCAGTTGGTTTCAATGTAAGGTTGTGATTTGTGGATAGACACGAAACAATATTGAATTTGAATTTCGAAATGTTTCATGGAAGTGAGTTGACATACATAGGGGTCGCTGACCCTACTGTCATATCAGAAGAAATGATGTAGCTAGTGGAGGGATGACATCAGCCTACACATGATCAGTGTGTACAATCTTATTGGTTTGTAGATGAAATTTCACCCCTTTACATGGGCTAATATACTAAGGCTAGTTGGAAGTCTGAGCATAGAAATTGACTTGGTGTAACAAAGATGCGTACCGGGGTAGGTAAGGCCATTGCCACTTGATTGGTCGTTAGCATGACCAGACCGTATCTATATTTTGAGATCAAATAATTTTCATGAGTAAAACTTACTCATTTTCTTCATATTCGTATAGAATTGGTTTGCAATTCAATAATTAAATAATAATAAATAATTATAGCATCTAGCATATAGTGTATTTAAAAAATCAAGGTCATGCTAAACAGCCAATCAAGTGACAATAGTCTAACCTGGTTGTAAACACTCCAGACAGAAATATGACAAACTGGAAACACATAGCATGCATAGAGAACATCTTGGTTATTTCCCCCCCTCTTGGAGGTGCATTGTTGTCTAGTTATCTCAATTACACATGAGCACTGACACAAAAATCTAGACCACAATGCACAGTTTAATGGCTCAAAAATGTAATTGTGATATCTGCTGTGCTACTTTTGATAATTATTAATTATTGGCTATGAATATCCAATACGATTATGTTACAGAGGCACAGAATACTAAATTTCAACTCATAATAAGATTTATTTCAACTAATTGATATTTCAAACTGGAGTTGATAACTGGACTTTTACGTCTTTGCACTATCTCAACATATGCAGGCTTATTTATTTGTCCCCAAGAAATAGATGAGAGCTGGTCATGAGAAATGAACTATCAACTAACAGCTTAAAACTACCTCATATGGTTTAAAAATTTATCCGCCCTCAAATTGATTAAGCACTATTTTAGTTTAAGGAAATGTACACTTCCTAGATTCGTTGAAATTCCAGTTCCAGTCTCAAGATTGAAGTTCAACAATACGGGAGTTTCCATTCTGTCATGATAAGAGTATTTGCCCCTGTCCGCCAGAGGACGTTTGAATCGGGGAGGACAAAATCCCATTTCTTCCAGCAACGTTGTATTGTGACGTCATGCAACAATCAGATATGGCGACAGCATCATGACGTCAACAAAGGACATTACGCATTATATTAATGATGTCACTGGCGTTACAATAGAAAATGTCGCCTTGAACGTGGATATGGCCAAATACAAAGTATTACATTGACAAGTGTGATCTGTCATGCCACCGAACCCAATTTTGAAGTTATTGGAAATGTCGTTTGCTCAATATATTGCACTGTTTTGATGGCTACCTATCTCTTTTTATCTTATCCAATCCACATTTTGTCCCCCCTGACTCGAGCGCCTACTAGCGGGCATGGGCAAATCACTCGTACACGGACAGTTCGGAGACTTCGCTATTGGATGTTATGATTTAAAATGCTTTATGTTTCTTCATTGTGTTTCAGCTCGTATGGAGAGGCACTGTTCCTGGTTATACAGACTGGTCTCATAGCCTTCCTTGTCTACTACTTCGGGGGTAACAAACTGGCAGCTTTCTCATTCCTTGTAATCTACGGCGTCACCATGGGAGGTCTGATGTCTCCGTTTGCACCATTAGCCTTCCTAGCATTTCTTCAGGGTAGCAATATACTCATCATATTAGCCAGTAAAGTAAGTACTGATGATGAACAGGTTAAGGTCAGTCAACCCAATCTAGGTAAACCAAGATGGTAAATCAGGGGAATACCATCTAGACGTAATGCTATGAAAACTTTGTGCGAAATATTCGCCGATATTCTACGAGATACCATAATAAGCCAATCACGACTACTTCAACCTTTTCGCTCTGACAATGATTGACGTTTACTTGAAGGAGATTAACATCTTTGCACGGCACAATCTTTTGATATTTTCTACCCCTAACAAAGCCAGACTTTTCGGCGGGAGTAAACTCTTTGATGTTTACGAATCCTGTCTAGAAATGATGCCATATTTGGAAACTGTTTCAGGATAATGTTCATATATTAGACCACAAGCTACCGTGTGTAATTACTGTGGGCATGATTTTGAAATAGTTACAACCAGCTATCCATCTGATTGGTTAACAATAGTAGTTTCAACTCGCACGGGATTTATAAAGGGCTGAATTCAGGATATAATATTCCGTGATATTATATCTGAGATTGAGGTCAACCATCACAGTTCGGTTATAATATCAATAGTTGATGTATCAATGTCATATGCATGTTTTTGGAAATATTAGTCAAGTTTACATTCAGCATCTTCTGAGTTTGTATGAAATAATTTTTTTTTTCTTTTGTAAACATTAATCATAGTTTTGCTACTTTCGTGGTGTAAAACTATTTAACTTGCCACTAATTAATCTCCACATGAAAATGTGTCAAATTACAACGCAATCGTACTTCTAAAAATTTCATCAATTTAAAAGCTCAGTTTGCCAGTTTTTTACCCCTCGGCCAAATTTGGCCTAGGGGTATTGTCGTCATCATGTACGGCTGTCCGTACGTCCGTACGTCCGTCCGTCCGTTACCGCGATATCTAAAGAACCGTTTCATGCATGGCAACCAAACTTGTTACATCTATTTATCTTCACGTAAATCAGAAGCCTATCGAAAATGAGTCATCTCGGACAATATTTTGCAGAGTTATGCCCCTTTTTACAAATAAAAATCCATTTATGATTTGTTATTGTGATAATTTCAGAGCAGTTCCATATACAACATCCTAACGTGATACAGTTGTTTCTCTTGACCTAAACTAGATGCCTATCGAAAATGAGTCGTGTCAGAAAGTATTTTGCAGAGTTATGCCCCTTGTCTAATAAAATCCGTTACCGCGATATCTACAGAACCATTTCATGCATGGCAACCAAACTTGTTACATCTATTTATCTTCACGTAAATGAGAAGCCTATCGAAAAGGAGTCCTCTCGGACAATATTTTGCAGAGTTATGCCCCTTTTTACAAATAAAAATCCATTTATGATTTATTGTCCCCCGCTACTTAGTAGGGGGGGGACTTAGAAACACCGGTGTCCGTAATTCCGTAAGATTTTCTTGTCCGGACAATAACTCGTGAACGATTTAACCGATCAACTTCAAACTTGGGGTGTACCTTGAAATTGGCGAGAGGACGGTTGGGATTGTTTTTCAGCAATGTGCGTAATCCAATATGGCCGCCGTCAGCCATTTTGGATTATAAGCAGTACGATCTTAGATTTTCTTGTCCGGACAATAACTCGTGAACGATTTAACCGATCAACTTCAAACTTGGTGTGTGCCTTGACATTGGTGAGAGGACGGTTGGGATTGTTTTTCAGCAATGTGCGTAATCAAATATGGCCGCCGTCAGCCATTTTGGATTATAAGCAGTTCGATCTTAGATTTTCTTGTCCGGACAATAACTCGTGAACGATTTAACCGATCAACTTCAAACTTGGGGTGTGCCTTGACATTGGTGAGAGGACGGTTGGGATTGTTTTTCAGCAATGTGCGTAATCAAATATGGCCGCCGTCAGCCATTTTGGATTATAAGCAGTTCGATCTTAGATTTTCTTGTCCGGAAAATAACTCGTGAACGATTTAACCGATCAACTTCAAACTTGGGGTATGCCTTGACATTGGTGAGAGGACGGTTGGGATTGTTTTTCAGCAATGTGCATAATCTAATATGGCGGGACAGCTCTTTCAATTTATTCCAGAAACAAATTAATTTAAGGGGAGGAAAACTTTTCTTTTTTTTCAAAGAAAGTACACTTACAATACCAGGGGTAAATATTTCTTCCCACAAGCCAATCAATTGGTAGAGACACCCTTACATTATAATAGCTGGGGTTCAGAGCCGAGGGGTTTCGATAGCGCAGCTTCATGTTGTGAATAACTTCTACAAGTAATTTTGCTGCTGATGAAATTCCTAGATGCAAAGTTTGGTCAGTTGATGCAGAGATTCAATACAAAAATGAAAATTAAATTTTCTTTTTTTTACAGTATGAAATATCCCAAAATTTGATTCGACATTACATGTATACATATATTTTTCATTAGAAAACAAGCAAGGCACTACTGGATTTTTTTAATATTGGTTTAAAACAGTTAAATGCGAAGGTATATGTTGACACCTGATGCATGTGCTGCATATTATTAATAAATATACCGTATATTAATTGCTGTAATAATTCAATCTTCCCTAAATTTGAGGACAAAATTCAATCAGTCTTTCTAAAATCATTAAAATAATGGATTATCTCAATGAGTTTGGACTATTTTTCCAACTTCCTGGTCTAATAAATTTCATCATCCCCAGATTTTATGACTTCCTGTGATCGAATTTGCTTCTAAATTCTGCACTATCTAACTTATTTCAGTTAATTCAAGCTGCAACAAATTATCGCAATGGTAGCACGGGCCAGTTATCAGCGGTCACAGTACTCCTGTTGTTTCTGGGTTCAGTAGCCAGGATCTTCACCTCTGCGCAGGAGACTGGAGATAATCTCATCGTTCTAACCTATATTGTTGCCTCGTGTTGTAACGGTCTCATCACAGCACAGATTGCTTACTACTGGAGTGCACCGCCCAAAGAGAAGACACAATAGAAGCAATGAGATATAATATTTTATTAAATGATAATTTGTAAGTATATTTAGTTTATATCATACCAACACAAGTCTGTAATATATCAGGGCCGTAGCGAGGATTTACTGAGTGGTGGTTCGCCTTCACTCCAAAAGGGCACATCAGGGGGTTCGCTGTATAGGAAAAGGAGCAAATAGGGGGTTCGCTTCAGTGTTTGAAAAGGGCATTTATATGAGAAAAATATACAAAATTTCCGAAAGGGGGGTTCGCCCGAACCCAGAAAACCCTCCTTGGCTACGGGCCTGTATATATGCTACACGTGTACTACAGTGTAGCCTTGCTTTAACTACTACACCTCAGTGTACCACGTAGGCTACGTCTGTTCAAATTATGTGTGAAAATCTGAGCAACTGATGCTATTCTTTATGAAAGTTTTTCCCATTTACTTCTGTGTTAAATTTTTAGCTTGTCAGAGAGAGAAAAATCCTCAGTTAGGCCATTGTATCTAACAAAATAGAAAAAGTGAAAAGAACTATATTGGCTGGTTTCTAATTTAGTCATTTTCCAAATTTTTCTTGTTTACCACTAAGAAGTTTTTCGGAATTTATTTTCAGGTTGCAGCACTGTCATCATTCCAACAATCGAATCGATACACTTCAATACTTCCCAAGAGCCTTCAAGGACATTGAATTATTATGATCGCAACAACAAAATAGCGAGGGGGCAGAAGATTTTCCGGAATGTACATTTTAATTTAAAATGACGAGAATATGTTTGAGAAAATAAAAAAATTACGCGTAGATAACACTGGATATGCTCTCCAGATAAAAAGTACTTAATCAAAACAATCAGTTCATGCCATTATTGCTGGCTCGTTATTTTAAATATTTCTCTATTCGCTGTTGTAATAAAGTTTCATTTTATTTCAATGAAGCATTTCTTCATTCAGTTCATCACATTTGCTCTCGTCAGATCACTGAAGTTAAGCAACATTGAACACTGTCAATACTTGGATGGGTCAAAACGATCAATTTTGATTGTTGTTGGGTGCTGTACCGACTGGACTGATCAGTGTCCAGGATAATGGGAACTGTGGGCACTCCTATGTCCTGGCACATGTAGGCACCATCGTGATATGACTGAAACATTGTTGATGTTAAATCCTACTCATCATCTTAGCTGGTTAGCTTTACCTAGTTGGCCCATTAAGTGGGAGAATATGTCCAAAAAGTGTAGCACGATGTAAGCTCTGGAAATATATAGGGTTGTGGGTAGAGAGAGGCTTAGTTTAGGAGATACAGGGGAGGGATTCAGTCATCGAGAGGTAGGGAGTGAATGGGTTCAGTAATTGTAGGATGATGTAAGCTCCCAGAATATATAGGGTTGGGAGTGGAGTGAGGCGTAGCTTAGGAGATAGAGGGAAGGGCACATTCCCTGGGGATGGGAACATAGTCGTGTGGGGAGTGAATTAGTTCAATAATTGTAGCATGATGTACTCTCCCAGAATATGAGGGTTGGAGGGGAGCCGAGGCTCAGTACAGGAGATAGAGGGAGGGACACAATCCTATGGGAGTGAATGGGTTCATTAACTGTAACCAGTTACCTCCTGGAATATATCAGGGTTGGGGCAAGGCTTAGTTTAGGAGATCGATGGCAGAGCTCGATAATTATTTTGGTGTGCGTCGGCTTACTTTAGGAGATAAGAGGGATGGCTCAATCCCCTGGGGTGGGGACATACCCCGGAGAGAGTTAATGGTTCAACAACTGTAGCATGATATAAGCTCTCCTATGTATGAAGGTTGGGGGTTAAGCGAGGCCTAGTTTATGAGATGGAGGCACAAGCTTAGTACCCCTGAGGTGGGGACATGTATGTGGTGGAAGGGGAGTGGGTTCAATAAGTGTAAGCTACCAGAATATATCCGGGGAGGCAAGACAGTTCAGCAGTAGAGGGTTGAGCCCAGAGACGTGTGAACCAAACATGTTACCATCGATCTTGACCTGTCCTGAAACTGGAAAGTATAGATAGATGGTCATCACTGTAGCAACTATGCAGAACTTCTGCAGCTACGCTTCGGGCTCGGTAGGTAGGTTTCGGTGTAAAAATGTATAGAGGCACAATGAGTTGGCGAGCATTTAAGAGTATTTTCCATTAATTATAATTTCAAAATTCCCGTGTCTATTCAAATATAGCATTTAAAATTAAATATTCTTTTTCAGTATTCAACTTATTTCCCATATTGGAATAATTTGCTAGACAGTTCCATCTGAAAATATGTGGTTATCTTGTCAGAGGAAATAAATGGGAAAACTACATGATGAACATACAAATAAAATGCCAAGTGTTCAAAGTTTCATGTGTTTTCTCTTTAGTAAAGTTTTCATTTTACCATCAATACAAGTTGTAGGCATTTTCAGCCTGTTCCGAAGACCAAAATTTCTCTGCAAATCAGAGTCGTACACTTTTGTAATTTATATAATATACTCCTGGTCTCCATATCACGATGCACCAGATTTGCCAGGCGCTTGTAGTTCGAAGCTCGGCATACAATGTATAGATGTGCATCGTGGGGCACGTATCACGGGATGCAATGAAAGTCCCATGCTCGGGCCACCCATTCACTTGTGGGCCTCAAGGGCGTGGAGTTCATTTCAGGATGATGGAACATGTATCGCATGCTTTTCTCCGTCTGTCTCGCGAGGTCTACGTCCATGTGTATGATAAGCGTATGCACAGGCCCGCAAAACAAGAGTTTTGGGGGGTGTGGGCGGTGGTATTAGGGTGAAGTGTCGAAATATGGGGTCTCTATATATAACCTCATGCATGCTTTATATAAATCAACATCGATATGTATTTATATAAAGCATGGGGTTATATATAGAGACCCCATATTTCGACACTTCACCCTAATACCACCGCCCACACCCCCCAAAACTCTTGTTTTGCGGGCCTGTGGCGTATGGTAGGCCGTCAGTGCAAAAACCTCGCTGATTTTAACCGCGGTGTAAATCGGTTAAAATCAGCGAGGTTTTGGCATTAACGGCCTACCATATAAGCGCGTAGAGATTATCGAAAACATTGTATATGTACAACAAAACCAAGGCCACTGTCATCGAAAGGTTCAATCGCACCTTCAAAAGCCCGATGTACAAGCACTGCACGGCCAAGAATACAGGGCAGTGCATGAGTGTGCTCCCGTAATTGGACGGGTATAAGTCAAATAAAGTCAAGGGCAAGTTAAATGATGTGTCAAGGGCAGGTTAAATGATGTGGAGTTACAGCCTGTGGATAATCCACAGCAGATTACATGTGCCGGGAGGAGGGGGAGTGGAGGGGGGCCCCAAGGACCACTTTGGCCCCTCCAATAATTGTAATTAGGTGCCTTGAAATGGTCGAAAATGAGTAGAGAAGCATCTGAAATCTAAAAAAATAAATCCTCCGGAGAACCCCCGACCCCCGCCCCCTTTTTATACGCCCGCTCAAAAGGCGGACGTATTATGTGATGGCGGTTTCCGTCCGTCTGTCCGGTTCTCGTGTCCGGTCTATATCTGGGACAGTTTCCTATCCACAGCTCCAATTTTTGGTGAGTGGATACCCTACGGGGAGACGATGTGTCGCGTACCAAAATGAAGGTCGAGGTCACAGGTTAAAAGGTCACTGGCCTATAAAACAGGAAATCACTGAAGTGTTCGTGTCCGGTCTATATCTGTGAACGTTTTCTATCCACAGTTGCAATTTTTTGTGAGTGGATACGCCAGGTGGAGACGATGTGTCGCGTACCAAAATTGAGGTCGAGGTCAGAGGTCAAAGGTCACTGTTGCCAAAAATCAGGAAATCATTGATCGTTGACAGTTTTCTATCTACAGTTCTAATTTTTGGTGAGTGGATGCCCTAGGGGGGGAACGATGTGTTGCATATTAAATGTAGGTCAAGGTCAGAGGTCAAAGGTCAGTGTGATCGAAAAATCAGGAAATCGTTAAAAATTTCTATTTTTTTGTGAGTGGATTCAATAGGCGGAAATGAAGTGATGCATACCAAAAATTAGGTCAAGATCAAAGGTCACTGACCCCAAAATTAGGAAATTATTAAAAATATTTTTTTTTGTGTCAGTAGATATATTAGGGAGACACAATGTGTCACATACCAAAATGTAGGTCAAGGTCACTGTGACCCCAAAATCGTGAAATTGTTAAAAATCATGATTTTTTGTGTCCACTGAGAAATTGAGGGGAGACGGTTTGTCATGTACCAAAATTTAGGTCAAGGTCAAAGGTCAAGGTCACTGTGACCCCAAAATCAGGAAATCATTAAAAATCATGATTTTTTGTGTGCATTGATAGATTGAGGGAAGACGATGTGTTGTGTACCAAATAGAGGTCAAGGTCAAAGGTCAAGGTCACTGTGACCCCAAAATCAGGAAATCATTAAAAATCATGATTTTTTGTGTGCATTGATAGATTGAGGGAAGACGAGGTGTTGTGTACCAAATAGAGGTCAAGGTCAAAGGTCAAGGTCACTGTGACCCCAAAATCAAGAAATCATTAAAAGTCACATATGCCTGTCGAAGACGAGGTCGTGTAATGCGATGTTGCGTTCTGTTCATTCATCCATTAACATTTGTTGTCTATGCGATAGCTCTAGTTTCAAGGTATGGATTGGTACCCCATACATTTACTAATTTAACGGGGAGAGGAGTCCTTTATGAACTTCACACCTGTTTATTAACTCAAGAACAAAGGTTTACTTCATCACTTTCTTCTTCCTTCATGAAAAATTCTCTCGTCTGAAAGGAATCCATTTGCAGGAAAGCTACTATTTTCTTGTGTTTGACTATTGTCGATTTCAGTGTGGGATATGTGAGCTCTCAGCTCTTGCTTCAAGATCGACTAGTTACCAAGAGTTAAGCTCATTTTAGTTTATCATTCAATATAAGATGTGATATATGTTACATTCTCATAAGCAAAAAATTGTAGACCTTTCTCTGGATTGCTAGATCAATTGGAATCAAGGCTATTAAACAACCTTGAAATTTGAACCAATGTAATTCCAGATATACGGGCGTATATTGAAGCCCCTTGGGCTCTTGTTTGTGAGTGGATTCAATAGGAGGAAATGAAGTGTCGCATACCGAAAAATAGGTCTAGGTCGAAGGTCAAAGGTCATTGTGACCCCAAAATCAGGAATGTATTAAAAATAACATTTTTTTGTGTCAGTAGATACATTAGGGGGACATGAAGTGTTACCTAGCAAAATGTAGGTCAAGGTCAAAGGTCAAGGTCACTGTGACCCTAGAATCAAGATCAAAGGTCAGTGTGGCCTTAAAATCAGGAAATCATTAAAAATTTCAAATTTTTTGTAAGTGGATTCAATAGGGCGAAATGAAGTGTCGCATACCAAAAATTAGGTCAAGGTCAAAGGTCAAAGATTACCGTGACCCCAAAATCAGGAAATTATTAAAATAACATGTTTTTGTCTGTAGATACATTAGGACACGATGTGTCACATACCAAAATGTAGGTCAAGTGACCTGGTCAAAGGTCAAGGTCACTGTGACCCCGAAATCGAGAAATTGTTAAAAATCATGATTTTTTCTGTGTCCATTGAGAAATTACGGGGAGATAATTTGTCATCTACCAAAATTTAGGTCAAGGTCAATAGTCAAGGTCACTGTGACTCCAGAATCAAGAAATCTTTGGAAATTGCTTTTTTGTGTCGGTAGATACATTAGGGGTACATGATGTAGCACATACCAAAATGTAGGTCAATGCCGAACGTCTAGGTTACCTACCCCCAAAATCATGAAATTCATACAAATCATGATTTTTTTTACGGGGCTATGTAGACCCGTAGGGACTAATGGTCCTGTATTGTAGTCAGGAAAAACTTAAGCACATTTGGTACGGTTGCCAGGGTGACTGGTTGTTTATTTAACTGTTTTAGGCTTTGAGAGGAAGAGCAGAAGAAAAAAGTCCCCAAGTTATTCAGCTACTGCAGATAGTTTGGTCAACTATTTTGGCTAGATTTTGTTTCACCTGGTCTATATTAATGCAGTTAAATATTTTCTGCTATTCTTATATATGTTCATATGTCATTTTCTTAGAGATTTCCTGCTTTAGAGCATGAATACAAAATGGATACTATTCAGAGGTTGACTTAGAGTGTTTTCCTGAAAGGATGTCATAAATTGCTGGTTGATAAAAACTTTGTTAGAACACTTAACATATACAGAAGAAAATAGTTCAAGGCAGACTTATATGTTTGCCATGTTGGCAAGAAATTCTAATTTTCTAGGCTTCCATTCTTGCAGAAATTGTATACAGGGTATGTAACTTAAGGCTACCACACAAACATGCCCTCCACCAGACCCTCTATACCATTTAGAACATTGAGACATGCATGACACATGCATGACCTAGGTAAATGGCTTGATTCACTTAGCTGATAGGGTCAATTGATAGGGTCAAAGTCCAAGTCATTATGTTTAGATAGCAGTAAGCTGCAGAATTTATAACCTTCCAAACTAAGGGTGGCAGGTGGAGGTACATGTAAATAATATGATGCCATGAAAGGATAGACCCAGTCCATCTAATCATGAGGATTTTACATTGTATCTCAATATTCATCTTTTGTCATTTACTGCTGAAGGATATGCTTTCTATAATCTGAAAAAAGTAAAAATATTTTACAAATATTGGTAACATGCAGAGAAGACATTAGTTATCATTTCATCAGGTTGGTTTCATAATAAATGTCTGTCCCATCAGTCACAAGTTATTTTTTTAAATATATATATGTGTACAATTACACTAATGCACTATAGATCTTTATTGAGAAAAATATGTGAGACTACAAATTGTATGGCTCTTCGCCATGGAACTGAACATGAAAGAGTTAGTGGAATTATTGCAACAGCCTATTTTACATTTAAATAGCCCCGTTTCAGTGCCTAAGGCTCTAGTTGTGTCCACTGATACATTGAGGGAAGACGATGTGTCGTGTACCAAAATTTTGGTCAAGGTCAAAGGTCAAGTTCACTGATCCCAAAATCAGAAAATCATTAAAATATAACTTTTTTTCTGCCAGTAGATACATTAGAGGGACATGTGTTACATATCAAAATGTGAGTCAAAGGTCAAGGTCACTGTGACCCCCAAATCAAGAAATCATTAAAAGTCACAGAAGACGAAGTCGTGTAATCCGATATTGCGTTCTGTCCATTCATCCATTAACATTACATTCTCAGAAGCACAAAATTGTAGGCTAGCTACCAATTGGAATCAAGGCTATTAAACAACGTTGAAATTTGGACCATTGTAATTCCGTATACGCGGGCGTATATTGAAGCCCCTTGGGCTCTTGTTCTTTCTGCTCCGGTCAAAATTTATCGCGACTATTTTCGAATTGCAGTTTCATCAAGATTTTATTCTTTTGGCCTCTATGGAAGAGTTAGAAGGACGGAAATTGTGAAAATTTCCACCCTACAATCTTCTCTGAAAATGCGCCAAAGTGCTTATAACAGATGACTCCGGCTCAGACCCTACACTCTCCATACCCGATCCCACCGACGAAGAAAACGCTGAACACGCTTGATGAGGACACGAGCCACATTTCAAGCGATGGAAAGCACAATACAATCAGGCGCTTCAACGGTACATCACGTTCATAGGGCAATACCAGACCCGCTCATCTGGACCAACCCCAGCATCAGTCACAAAGCTAGCACAACTCGTACACCCACTACGTTCCAGAAGAAGGCTAGCTTGATGTTGAAGCAGTTGGAACACCATTTATTTTTGTCCAGGAACGAGAAAGGTGAACATCAGGTCCAGACCAAAGTGGTGCTCGGCACCCATATGGTGGATTTGGTTTTTGATATCATGCGCCAACACAGATCGCACTCCCAAAAGATGGAAGGCTTTCGGTCAGGGATTGACAGACATTCACGTGCCGCAAGAAACTGTCGAAAATCCCAGCGTGGGACTTGGATGGAGTAACAGCATCCGTCCGTGATCACCCAAACACCATGCCATTCAAGTGCCGTGACAGGTCCCCGTTGATTCCCGACGCCCGAGGCTTGGGACGTCTATTAATACGAGGGCCTGACGTGGAATACGTCAGCTGTCATGCTTTACCTGAGACTACCTAGTAATAGCTCCGAACAACCTCTTAGCCCATTTCCTCACCCAACTGCCGCAATCCTTACATATCCCTGGACGATGGAAATGTGGCCTGGTGGATATCCATAATCCCAATATGTGGTACAACGTGCAAACGGATACAGTGTGGTATGAAGTCCTGTACGAGAGCACAGGCCCACAAAACAAGAGTTTTGGGGGAGGGGGGGGGGGCGGTGGTATTAGGGTGAAGTGTCGAAATATGGGGTCTCTATATACAACCCCATGCTTTATTAGCCCAGGAATGGCTGTAGACTCGAATGGCTGTGTAACCGACTACAGCCCAGGTTCTTCCTATACACAATACATCCCACACATTGAACTTCGAATGACATTGTCCAATATCCTAATTGCACACGAAATAAAACGGCAGCGAATAGTAATAAACTATACCTCATTTTCCTCTACATTGGTCCTTCTCGCCGCCTGCCAACTCTCAACACTTAATAATTCCTCGTTCTTGAGATATCGTTTAATCACGCCTTCACGGAGTTTTCTGACATATTTTGGTCTCATATTTTGAATGTCTCAGCATAACGAAGATAGCCACGCCCACCTACACGCGCATGCGTTGGACTGTCAGCGAACTGACCCGAAAAATCACGCATGCGCCACGGCTTGTTTTCAAAAGACACCGCCATCTCCGGCAAAGTCCGTGCAAGGGAAATTTACATCACTGACAGTTGAATGGCGGTCAGCTGAATATTCAAATCCCCGAGAATCTTGAACAATTGATGATAACTTAAGAATGAGGGAATACCGAGAGTTCTAACTTGGAGGGAAGTGACAAAAGACTACAAGGAGAATAACGAGGTACATTTTATTATCACCAGCTACTGTGTTCTTGTATGTGCAACCGTTAAATCTTCCGAAACGCAGGCGTTTCGGAGGTCAAAACTTCGTGGTATGAAATGTAAAGGGAAGGAACTACAGCTGTGTAGGGAAGAACAGCCACGCCCACCTATACAGCAAAGGTTCTATAGCTAATGCTTTATATAAATCCACAACAAGGTATGAAACGCACTTTGGGTGAATAGAGAAGTAAACGGTTTACCGCCAAACAAAATACATCCGCATATTCTACAAGTATCACTTTATATATTCCCGTCGTCAAATTAGTAAATTTGTGCAATTTTTTGATCAGTGCGTGACCTCTCTTGCTGGAGGCGTGTCGGGATTGACCAATCAGAATTGAGAACGAAGCCCGCCATAATCTCACTGTTCCTGGATGGATGACAGTTACGTTGGATTTTGAATCGCCCGGCAAAGGTAAAAAATTGCACAAATTTACTAATTTGACGACGAGAATATATAAAGTGATAAACTTAGATAAAGGACTGGACATCATTAATTTACCTCGAATCCTGAATGATCCAGAGGTACGCAACGCTGTACCAAACTATTTTAAGTTCACAGAACCTCCTTGCATTTCATATAAGTACACTAAATCTATAGCCACCAAAATATTCAATTACTCCAATGCTGTCCAGGAGTTTGACTGGAACTTATACACGTCAGGAGGCTATAGTTGTGATTGTGAATCGTCGAACTTTATCTATACACCATGCAAACATATTGTGACTGGTGACCTTGATGTGGTGAGTGATAAGGATCTGAAATTACTCCTGATGAAGGGACCTAAATATAGAGAGCCAAGAAGAATAAATCTGAATGCCGACCAGAAGATAGTCCTGTCTGCATTGGAACAGTACGTTATTGATTGGTCTAAGCGAGAAAAAGTTGAACCTACAGTACTCGCTGATTGGCTGGACTCACCAAGAGCAAGGTCGTTGAAACAATCCGCCATATTGACAGAAGTACTCTTCCCCAAGCAAAACAAGTTCTGAGAAACCTCAATTCGCAAGAAGTTCTAAAGAAATCTCCAGAGTAAATTCGTCATAGTCCCAGCAGACAAAGCTCCGAATAATATAATATTCATATGTAAATATTACTATTACCAGGTGCTGGTTAAAGAATTGAGTGTAGACATATCTTCATCAAATACGTCTACTTACTCCCAAACTGCATTTACTCTGGAAGATTTATTTAACAATCACAAAAAGTTTCTCAGGGAAAGAGGTATTTGTCTTCCAACCAATCATAACGACATACCAAAACTATACTGGACTCCCAAAATGCATAAATCACCATACAAAGCTAGATTCATAGCTGGTTCTAGAAGCTGCACCACCAAGCTTCTTTCAACCCTATTGACGAGGGCCCTTCAGGAGGTAAAAGCATTTTGGGAAAGGTATTGCGCCACTATTTCTAAGAACTCTGGTGTTGAATGTATGTGGATATTGAAAAACTCAAAATGTCTTACGGAAGAACTTGATGCTAAAGGTCACATACTGTACAGACATGTATCCACATGGGATTTCTCGACTCTCTATACTACAATCCCTCATCAGGACCTTATTGACCGTCTAAGTTCATTAATAGTATCTGTGTTCAAGAAAACTGATCGTAGATATATTAATGTCAGAAGCCATAAAGCATTCTTTAGCTCTACTACATACAAGATATCATTCATGGGATGTTTCTTTGTTTATAGAGTTGCTTGAATTTCTCATTAAAAATATCTATGTGAAATTTGGCAACACAATATATCAGCAGCATATAGGTATTCCAATGGGTACTAATTGTGCACCCCTGTTGGCTGACCTGTATCTGTTCTCTTATGAATATGACTATATGCAGGCGCTTTCAAAAACCGATCCATTCAAAGCCCGTTCCTTCTCATTCACCAAACGCTATATAGACGATCTTCTCGCTGTGGATAATCGCTATATAAATGACGCAGTGAAGGATATATATCCACCTTCACTGGATTTGAAGGAAACTACAGATAGCCCTACAGGCACATCTTATTTAGATCTCTATCTCTACAAAAATGAAGCGGGCATTCTCTCTCGTCGACTTTATGACAAAAGAGATGATTACAATTTCGACATCGTAAACTATCCCTTTCTGGATAGTAATATTCCAGTGGGACCTGCATATGGCGTATACATATCTCGCTTAGTAGCATTTGCTAGATCCTGTGTTAAATGTGATGATTTTAATCAACGTCACAAAACATTGTTGCAGAAACTTATAAAACAGGGCTATTCCACCAAGCGCCTCCACTCAAAGTTTCTCAAATTTGGCGATACATATCGCATGCTGATAGCAAAATACGAACGTAGCGTGCAAGATCTATGGCGCTACGTTTCGTAACTTGTGTCTAATTCCGCTTAACCCGGGGCTAGGGGCCGTATGAACCCATGTACTTCAAGATCCTCATGGTACTCATATGAACAGTCACAATCAAAGCGTGACTGAGATACATCTTTTTTTAGATGACGACTCTATAACGAATATTATGGATTAAGAATACTGATCAGCGATACGGATTTGATATTTTTGGAACATCATGATGTCTTGCCGGCATCATTGAAAACTGTTGACCGCTTCTCTCTTGCAGGAAACAAGCCTATGTTTATGTATACTATGATTGTCTTTTTGAATTTGGTGCTAATACTGTTATATGGAAAATGGAATAGGTCTTTGGATTATGGACGCGGATATTCTCTAATGGACGACGGCTGGATTATGAATGACGGACTAGACGCTTGTAATTGTAGAATATGCTGATGTATTTTGTTTGGCGGTAAACCGTTTATTTCTCGATTCACTCAAAGTGCGTTTCACACCTTGTGGATTTATATAAAGCATGGGGTTATATATAGAGACCCCATATTTCGACACTTCACCCTAATACCACCGCCCACCCCCCCCCCAACTCTTGTTTTGCGGGCCTGTGTACGAGAGCAGGACCTATACATTTACACTCACCGTCAGTAGCACACACCCACCACGTTCATGACGGCTTTGCACGATCTGATGTCGAATTAGATGAGAGTCCCTTCCGCTCATCAGTGAGGTGGACATCACGTACAACGAACACAATCAGAAGTTTCAGTTGATCCTGGGGACGGGCGTGAGCCCGAGTGTTCACCCGAACGTTGCAGCAGCTTTTGGGATTATCGTTCCAGACGTACGCTGGACCTGCCTTCGAGCGGTTCAAAACACATCACCAGGGATAGCAATGTCCCCCTGGTGTACGGCTGTCCAGTGAAAGGTGATGAATATCATTCAAATGAAGAAAAGTGGCGCTGACTCTTCACTTTCACCAGGCCTAATCGTCAAACTTTACATGATCGTTGTACCTTACCAGTGTGATATATAAAGCTATGTGGATTATTACACCAGACACACATGGGGTGGACTACCTGTCTTTAGCGGCACACATGTTCAACGGGATCGCAGGATGGGGGGAACCCCTAGGAAGCATCGGCAAAACCTTCCTCCCACTGGTGACGTGCAGAGTGAAAGAGGTCGGAAAACAAGCTGTCCGAAGTGGTGTGAAAGACCTGGGTGATGCGTTCATTGGTGTCCCTGTTCAAGAGGCAGTCAAACACCGAGCCAAAGAAGCGGGAGGTATCTAGCTCTCCAAAGTACAATGAGTCCTAAAGAACAAAAGTCGTCCACCCTTGAAACAACCTACCAGTTGATGACCGACCCAGCGACGACATGAGTGAGTGAATGTGATTTAACGTCGCTTTCAACTATATTTTAGTCTTATCACGACGACGCTCATTGAAGACCCAGGACACATTTGGGTAAACATAGCCTTCATCCATCCAGGGTCATGCTCTTCCACCAACAATGGGTTTGATTTGTGGACCGTACCGACAACCCAAACCAGTGCAAAAGAGGGGCAATGGGTGGAACATCTTCCTTCCTCCAGAATCACAGAAGTCGCCATCCCCCATTCGTATACGGCATATGTGGGCTTATCCCAAACTTGTATGCGAAAGAGAAGATCGCCAATGACGATGGCACCAGTCTCGAGGACGACGCCCCGGTGGGTCCAGTAAATTTCTGGCAACACATGTCCAGCAAGTGGATGTGATTCTCGGCGGTAAAATCGTGAGTGCTACCGGGACTCCACAGGACACATAGATATGACCGAATGCCAGGTGGAACAAACGGCGGGGGTTGACAGTGAATACACTGGTTCTCATGGGACGTCTACATGTGGACCTGTTTATGGAAGATCGTTAAACTCTGATTGACGCAGGCATCTCTGGCCTTTGCTCAACTGGCTACCAGCGTAGCGCCTGACTGTAAGATATTCGTCTAAGAGGCAACCTAGTACGTCCTCAAAGTGAAACCGAGTCCAGCCGTGCCGTTGGGTCATATCACAGCCTTAAAGAAAACCCACAGCCCAACACCCCATCTGACGAGTGCAAACCAAAGTGTTTGTCGTTTTGGTTCAGAATCTAGTCACCAATCAAGAATATATATCTCTGAGGGATTCACACAAGAGACTGAACATAGCCGATGTGGAGAACACCAGTGTCGACCCCTTTTATGCGGACAAATCATTTTTACTGCAAGTATTTCAACATCAACTTTTTGGTCTTGCATTGGACGGACAGCAGGATCGAGCACGGCCCCTCTAAGCCAGATTTTAGATTGCGCAATCACATTTGGAGTTACCAGAACCCCTATGCGACAACAGGTCAAATCGACCAAGGCGAAGAGAACCAAATCGATCAGTGTGCATATTGTGACGGGTACATGTCGTTCCGATTCGACCTCACCCCAACCTTAGACACTGAAAAGAAGCAGAAAAGCAACTTGCAACTGAAAATCCACTTCGGGACACCACTCCCCGGCACTATAAATGTGATTTACTATGCCGAATTCGACATCATTCAACTAGACAAGAGCCGACACATTCTGTACCATTATATCACCCAACATGGATATGGACCAGATCTCAAGCGTGTTGAAGAGCGATCCGTGAACACAGACTGTCTTCGAATGGGTGTTTGTCCAAGATGTGTTACCGCTAGACCGTGTATACCCCACTGCATACGTTTTCAACACAGATCCGATACAATGGGTGGCCGTGTATTTACAGAAGACCAGGGCGACCCGTACAGCCTACTACCTCTCCATCCCGACCTGACAGCTTTCATGGACGAAGACACAGATACCTGGTGTTGAAACATTCAAGCTTTGCAAGGCCTGAGCAGAACCGTGTGTGGACAGTTCTGCCTGTTTTACCTCTGGCATCGTTGCCCTGGGTACCCCATGCCCACGATTCCGCAAATATTTGGCAAGTACTCCCTGGCCGAAATCCAAATGTGTACATGTATGAAATAATAAAAACACAAGGTGGTTCCCTAAAGAGAGAAGCGGTGAATGTCCTCTACTCCTTTATCAACTTTTCATGGCCGATTCATCTACTCCAAAACGACCATTCCAATGCCCTTTTCCCACAATTCTCTGCCTGCGCATGCGCGTCATAGTCTTACTTTCACTCTACACCCATCCAGTCGGATGCTTCTCCACGAGTGCTTCACCATGACACCTCCCACGACCCATTCGGATCAATAGAGGTCTACTATGAACCCAAAACTTCCACCTCCGATTTGCCTATGCATGCGCAATGGAAACTTTTCAGCAAGTCACCCCATGGCCTCGAGACGCCTCACATCGTCTTCTACATCGCGGGAGAGAAAACAAGGTGCCACACTCCATACCGCAAATGCCCATGAGTCGGTTGCCCATTTGGTTTAACATTGACATAACTGAAGCATACGGTCTTATTTAGGGACAGAAACTCTTGCTAACAGATCGATCGATACACCGGCTCGCGAGGATGAGTCCTACTCCCCTCCTCACACTATTCTAGGGCGAAACCTGGGCCAAGTTGGCTCATTGTGTGAAATCCCCATGTCTCTAGTCCCTCGCGTTCTCGGTTTAGGACATACGGAAAAAAGCGGGCTCCCCACTTGCCATTATGCTAGACATCGTGTCGGGGACAAATAAAAACCTATCAAGGTATTTCCATGCGTTGATGTTATGTGAGTGGAGTGGCCAAGATGATCAGCGCACCTGCCTCCGGTGTCGGCACTGCACGTTCGAATCCCGAAACTGTCTTGTCGATTCCTCTCTCTCGCTGCATAGGGTACACACCACCGTGTAGCTATGTGGTACTAAAGGGTGTATATATATAATTCAATTCAATTCAATATTTATTGTACTGAACACCCTAGACAGGGCAGAGTACATGTGGAACACGAAAGAAGCAACATCAGCTTCGAACAATCAATATTAAAGCAACTTCATACATTAACACATGTAGGTAATGGGTATGCGAGGGGGTCGATGGTCGCTTCCTTTCACTGATGCGCTCGAAATGATGACCTGACATTTGAACAGAGTTATCTTCACCTGATTTGATGATCTAGCATCTGAACGGAGTTATCTCCACCTGACCATGTAATCAACAAAACATGTGATGACGTCATGCAAAGTCCAGTACCTGATATGCAGGCAAGCACCGATCTGTTTATTTTGCATGTGTAGAAACCCCCAAATTGACCTTTGAAATTTCATGACCTTGGCGTCACTTCCAGTTCCAGTCACGTGATCGGAAGTGACTTTTAAAACTGCGCGCAATGTTATCCGTTATTGAGTGCATGCGCAGGTTTAAGGGCAAGTGATCGGAGCCGGAAGTGACGTCACAAAGGTCATATGCAAATTTCAAAGGTCAATTTGGGTTTTTTGGATATGCTCTATTACTTTCGACCTATTATTCGAAGAGGTTAACACTGTCTATTGAAAAATCGGCTATGATCGAACTTCCCTTATTTACGACGCACATGCATCAACATTCCGATAACCGAGGGGTTCTGGATTCATTGAGCTGTTTCTCTAATCCATGTTGACTGAGTGTTAGAAAGTGTAGTCCTTCGACCCCTTTGACCATCCCAAATCTATGAGGCCACGTGTATGTCTCGAGTCTGCCATCATTATTAAGCAGCTCTCATGCATGTCCATTTCCCCTTTTATCCCATCAGGGATCGTCACACTTGTCAGTCCTATCTCGTCCGTTCATATGGCAAGTCATTTTACTCGTCATTCCCTATCATCATCAATTGATGATATCGCTAAACCTTTAGCTTATACCAGAAAATCTACGTATTTATAATAATAGCAGCTGGTCATTTGATGATACATGTTATCATTTGATGATATCGGTAAATCATTTGATGATATCAGCAAATCATTTGATGATATCAGCAAATCATTTGATGATATCAGCAAATACGGAATGAAGAGTAGAATGACTTGCCTAGGAAAAGGGGCGAGAACAGTATCAGGAGAAGGAGGTGGGGGGAGGGGGGGTGAAAAGACCTCCCCCCATCCGAAACGGCAGTACACCCAAATCACCCAGGCTTGATATGGTTAAAGGGTGAGTGAATGTGATTTAACGTCGCTTTCAACTATATTTCATGATATGGTTAAAAAGCAATATAAGTCGAATCAAAACTCAATGCGCATAAAGATTACAAAAAGTCAACTCGCATGATTCAGTTGACCTTTTCCGCAGCACTGCCCTTGAGAGGGCAATTTGTGTTTGTAAGACATCAGCAAAGCTCTGTTTCTTTGTCGAACACCTGGTAGTGGCTTGTTAGAGATGTGTGGAATAACATAACCCTTTCTGGTGTCAGGTAAGGGTCAGCTGACTTAGGCGAAACAGAAATTCCATCAGTTCTGTTTCCCTCCGTGATATGTCAACAGGCCAATATAAAAAGTAAACATAAAAAGTAAATACGACGGAAGGGAGCTTAGATGCTCGAATACCGACGCATTTTTAACAGCGGTTGTTTGGAACAATTCAACCCTTTCTCTGTATTTTTGTTTAAGTTTACAAGAGTATAGAATATCAGCATCTCTTATAATCTTGAAATCATAATTTCAATGAAGGAATACTAACTTCCCTCCGCGGATATCGACTTGTTCTTCTGTAGGACTTTAACTGTTTGCTGTTTGGAATAAGTATTGCCGTAACTTGGAAGGTTAAAGCCAGCAGTGAACAGTTGATCGGTCTGTTCTCCATATGAACACAGGAATCTGGTAAAGATTGAAGATGGAGAATCACAGCTTCAGCAAACTATGTTTGTCGGTTGTATTTCTTTTGTTTTACTGCGGTACTGTTAGTCAAGGTGAGTTTGTTTTGTTTGTTGCCCGTCGCTTGATTTTTTTTTTTTTTCACAAATAGGGATTATTCCAGTCTATAGCCTATACTGGCGTTGTGTCCCGAATTCTTCGACAGACATCGTCTCGATATAGTAGTACCAGTGTGATGGATAAGAATGTCCTGGTGATTGGTGTCCCTTTTCATATCCTTTCTATTGCAACCAAGGACGGACACTTGTTTCCAATGTGGAGAAAATGTCCTAGCTGGGATAAAAGATAGGGGCCGGACACTCGTAGCCACCGAACATTCTTAGCCTCCACACCGGTACTGTATTCTAGTTGCCGAAATGATCATGATATAATTATTTCACACTGTAAACTGAGGTGTTCAATCTCATAACACTTATTGAACGCCTAAATTGTAACACTTATTGAACGCGTAATTGTGTTCAAATTGTTAACTTCCATGTTCAAATTACTTACATGTTCTGTTTTGAACTTTAGCATTCAAACCATTAACGCAGATATTCAAATACAGAACACACGCATTCAAAGTTTGGACAATAGCATTCTAAACTCTAACATAAGTGTTCATAACTTTAACACGCTTATTCAATCTTGAACACTCTCAAAACACGTCGGCGTCGATTTATTTACAGTGCATCTTAAAGGTATTTTACGCAAAATGCTGGCAGCCGCCATGTGTTGGAATCGGGTCAGTCCTTGTAGAATCTGCCATATATTCTGAGCTATCTGGATATTGAGATTATGAATTCAGCACGGGTCAACCTATTATTATTCTGAATTCTATGAATAACTAATATAATTCCCAACTATTGTTCATTCAGAATACACGATGAACCTAGATAAAAAAAATGCACAGATTTAATATTTACTATTCCAATATTTTCATTCTCAAATATACATCAAACGATCACACCACGACAATGTATCTGATAATTACATATTACAAAAGTTGTTCGATCAGGGCAAACCTTCAAGGCTTGTATTTGCTAGTATGCTATTCTATTCAATAATTCCGCCGACAAGCATCAAATTTCATTATTATGTCGTCGTAATTTTCCCCAACGACTGAACTACTTCACAAAAACACACAATCACTTTTCATCGACCTTTATTCATCGATTCGTATACTCAGGAATATCAAAGGTTGAAAGCAAATCTACCAAGGAAATTTACACCAAATTTACACCAAATGGACTGCCACCTTAATTCGAACGCGATGGGTCTCAACGTGGCCAGGGCCAGATTATAAATAAGAAAGAAATTGAGATGAATCCACGTAAAAGAAAATACTATTCAGATGGTGAAGTGATTATGAAAAAAGTATCATCTTATAGAGATAGTCAAACATAATAATACTGGGAAGCGTATCAAATATAATATCATGATATAATATGTGAACAGAGATGATTGGTGGTCATATAAAGGAAGACTGAGTAGAGTGATGATATCGATGGGATGAAGCAACATTATTTTAGCCAGCTTTATGACGAATGTGAATCGGGTGATATGGCCAAGCAAAGCTACATTCTTCAATTGGAAAAGAGACTACGCCAAAAGTTTGCTATCCTGAACTAGGCTAAGCGTTCGGCGACTCCCAACTTTGTAAGATTTATTCATTTGCAAACATATTGCAAACTCCTATTTATTTCCCCCATTTTGCCAGGTCATCCCCACGAAGAAGAAGTTTTACACGTAGTTGACCAGGAGAGTCACCTGTATTACCATCTGCTTGATCACTACGTCAAAGAACTTCGACCTGCCGCTAATAGGTCCGACCCAGTGAATGTTGCAGTCAAATTAAAAGTGCTGAACGCAGATGGCCCGGTATGTACATTTTATTATCAAACGCGTTCGATGTCTTTGGATGGCTCACTACCGTACCAATTACTTATGCTAATTAGATTTGTTTGGCAACTTCACACATGACTATAATAGACAGTCCAAAGTTAAAATAAAAGTTAGGGCTCACTAGCCTCATTGTTTTTGGGGCCCATCAGCTATAGCTGGTGAACCGTTATGTATAATAAACATCCTCCTCTTCCAGTCGACTTCCGTTCTTTAGTTCCTTGACATTTTAATAGCTTTTGTCAGAATAGATATAGTCACTTGTCACATGGATCTTCGATTTTTATTCGATCTTCGCTTGCTGTTATATGTCGATACATTTTGGGTTTTCTAATACTACGTATGCAATATTAGAAATATCGCATGGCTGGCAGGTGATGTCTGGTTCCAGCGCATGTCAATTTTCGTCTGAACTCCGCCCCTCTTACGTGACATCTATCCCCAGAGAAGCCAAAATTTGTATGCATATTTATATACGCGAAGAAAAGGTATGGTAACTCAGTTCACAAAGAACAATCCAACACAAAGACAAACTTAAATGCTAAAATACAGACAATTCACAATGTTGAATCGGAAAATAAAACACATCTGTAACGACTTCAATGGTACCGGTTTAATTAAAATGAGCGAAACCAGAGTTACACAACCAATTTCTTACAACAGGGAATCGCGAATTGTTTTGAGAACGATGAAATGAAATGGATAGTTATACCACGTTAACTATGTGGTTAAAAAAATGGATGAGAAAGTCAGTTGGTAATGTTAACATTACAATTGCACGCAATGCAACTAATTGTTTAACACTTATAATGTTGAATCAATACGCAGCATTTTGACCAGTGGGCTATATACAACAAACCCTATAGTTTCCCCTATTAAACTGCCGTTTCGAAAATGTAGGCGCGTGAATAAAGCGTGCACCAATCTTTTTTTTTTCATGGGCACGACAAAACATGGAATTTTGAAAAGGACCCAGAAAGTTAATGTTAAAGGATTGGGCATATATCCAATTTTGCTGACAACTTCGCAATGCATATACGCGTACCGGTACTTTGAAAATATTAAAATTTACCTACCCGCCTGATACAGTGTCGTGACCAAGGTCCTTTGTTCCAGAGTGATTTGTGAAGTCTCCCGCTTCAATACACTCAGATTTGACGATGTTGGCAAGTGAATCCACAGGCCCCAGTGTCTGGACAGTAGAATTTAAATTCAGTATAATTTAAATAATTTTTTTTTTTTAAGTCATCCTATTCCTCTCTGTATTATAGGATGACTTAAAAAAAATTAAATTATTTAAATTATACTGAATTTAAATTCTACTGTCCAGACACTGGGGCCTGTGAGTGAATCGCAGACCTGGGGCTGGAAAGGGCGCCTGAGTAGTAGTGTCTACTGATTACAGCGCGTATGGACCTACTTTTTTGTTCCCCCCGGGGGAGGATTGAGGAGGAACTTTTCGGGGGATTCCCCAGTGGGGGTTTCCCAATGACGATCACGTGATCAAGGCATGTCTAGACTTGTTCTGGGTTGTACAGTTCTGCCATACGGAGGATGGGTACTAGTATTTCAAATAAATTAATTAATTAATTAATTAATTAATTTTAATTAATTACTTGTAAAATGGCGGTGTTTTTAGACGGCGCAAGGGAGCAAACGAGGCGGTGGGGACGTCACGGGGAGAAAAAACCCTCACAATACCCTCAAAAAAACCTCTAAGCCATATAATAATAATAAACATAATCTATAGGTGTTGTACCATGTTAATAGGATCAGTCTAGCATCTGTACCACCCTAGGGTCGAGTGTTTATTGTCCCGTGTATCTCCGCAAGAAAACAACAAACAAAATGGCGGCTCCAGGATGGTGCGGGGACGCCCTTTCCCCATCACGGCGTCGACCGTAGCGCCATCTGCACACATTGACGCAAGGGAGACAACTCGTGTGGGCCAAGGATATGGAAATAGCCGTGTTGGAGCTAGGGAGTGACTACTGGTCCAGTGGGGTCGAGTGAGGTATCAATGTGAAGCCTATGTGAGGGGGCATGTAATGGGCTGGGTGTGGGGTTGAACTAGCGTCATTCTGCGCATGCGCGGTGGCCGAAGGGTATGAAAATAGCCGTTTTGGAGCTAGCGAAGCCAATAATGGTCCAATGGGGTCGAGTGAGGTATCAAACTGAAGCTTATGTGAAGGGGCATCTGACTGGACTAGCGGCTTGGGCGTTGTCACCATTCTGCGCATGCGCGGTGGCCGAAGGGTATGGAAATAGCCGTGTTGGGAGCTAGCGAAGCCAATAATGGTGCAATGGGATCGAGTGAGGTATCAAAGTGAAGCTTAGGTGAAGGGGCATCTGACTGGACTAGCGGATTTGAAATAGCGTCATTCTGCGCATGCGCGGTGGCCCAAGGGTATGGGAATAGCCGTGTTGGGAGCTAGGGGAGTTACTACTGGTCCAATGGGATCGAGTGAGGTATTAAAGTGAAGCCTAGGTGAAGGGGCATCTGACTGGACTAGCGGATTTGAAATAGCGTCATTCTGCGCATGCGCGGTGGCCGAAGGGTATGGAAATAGCCGTGTTGGAGCTAGGGGAGCCACTAATGGACCAATGGGGTCGAGTGAGGTATCAAAGTGAAGCTTAGGTGAAGGGGCATCTAATGGGCTGGGTGTGGGATTGAAATATCGGCATTCTGCGCATGCGCGCTGGCCCAAGGGTATGAAAATAGACGTTTTGAGAGTTAGGGGAGCCCCTGATGGTCCAATGGGATCGAGTGAGGTATTAAAGTGAAGCATTCGTGAAGGGGCATCTGATGGGTTGGGTGTGCGGTAGGAATATCATTCTGCGCATGCGCAGACGCAATGCGGAGCTCTCGTCCAATCAGAAGCGAGTATTTCAAATTCGTCACAGAGCTGTCAGCCAATCAGAAGCGAGTATTTTGACCCGGTGTATTATGGGCCATATCCAAGATGGCGGCACGTATGTTCAAGATGGCGGCACATCCGGTGTCGAAAACTGGCCATTTCGTCGGGATGTGGTCACCTAGTGTCGAAAACTGGACCTTGTATGGGTCCTGCTAGACGTTTTGGGTATTTGCTGGCTGGGTGGGTGCATGTAAAATTTTTCCTGAAAAAAAAAAATACGGAACACGGACTTTATCGAAATACCTGGGAAAATGCCTATATGAGGGGCGCCTGAAAATGCCTGTATGAGGGGTATATAGGTCGCCGGGCTTAACGGGGCTTGTCTATCAATAGAGTTATCTCCCCCTAGTTCCAGGGTGGGTGTATGTAAAAATTTTCCTGAAAAAATACGGAATACGGACTTTATCCTAAATTACGGGAAAATGCCTATATGTGGGGTATGGGAGGTATAGGACCATCCTGGGAAACGTACTTCTATACATTTGCGGTAGGGTTGTGGGGTCTCGTTTTACTCGTCTCGTCATTTAGAACATGATAGGAAGTGTCCCCGTGCGAATCGGTGAAATTTTTGAAAAAAGTCACCGAACCCCATATAGACATATATATATAAATATATATTCCCATACTGGGGTATAGGACCGATGTTTGTCCTCCTGGGAAACGTACTTCTATACATTTGCGGTAGGGTTGTGGGGTCTCGTTTTACTCGTCTCGACATTTAGAACACGATGGGTAGGGTTGCGGAGCGAATTGGTGAAATTTTTGAAAAAAGTCACCAAGACCTGTGTAGGCCCATTGGCCTATACTGCATGGCTATGGGTGTATAGGGCCATACGGGGTGGACATGTTGGAGTCTAGGTGAGTCCCTAATGGTCCAATGGGGTCGAGTGAGGTCTTATTTTGAAGCTCTCGTGGAGGAGCACTTCACTACACTAATGGTTCGTCCGTGTTCAATAGTCTGCGCATGCGCAGTCTGGCCGTAGTATAGAAAACAGGCATTTGGGTGCTATGTAGGGGTGTGTTTGGGTTAGAGATGAGCTAATCACGGTTCGAATGGGTCGTGTGAGGTGTCAAAGTGAAGCTTGTGTGTGGTAGAGTCAGAATGGTGTGTTTTTGAATGCATGTCGCGTTAATCTGCGCATGCGCAGTTGGTTGTAGTAAGTAAAGTGGCCATTTTGGGGCAGCGAAGGAAGTTATTTGGGGTCGAGATGGGCTAATCACGGTTCGAATGCGTCCTGGAAGGTGTCATCTTGTAGTTCTCGGGTGTACATTCCGATTTGAGGGATGTCCGCGTCATCTGTGACGTCATCGGTGACGTCATCGGGACGAGTAGTAGCGAAAGTGGACATTTTCGGGCAGTACATGAAGGTATTTGGGGTCGAATGAGAGCGGCATTATTCACGGCTCAAATGCACGTGAGGGGTGTCATCTCTTGTAGCCTTCGGCAAGTTCATTCCGATTTGAGGGATGTCCAGTAATAGCTGTGACGTCATCGGTGACGTCATCGGTACGAGTAGTAGCGAAAGTGGCCATTTTCGGGCAGTACATGAAAGTATTTGGGGTCGAGAGGGGCTATTCACGGTTCGAATGCGTCCTGGAAGGTGTCATCTTGTAGTTCTCGGGGTGTACATTCCGATTTGAGGGATGTTCGCGTCATCTGTGACGTCATCGGTGACGTCATCGGTACGAGTAGTAGCGAAAGTGGACATTTTCGGGCAGTACGTGAGGGTATTTGGGGTCGAGATGGGCTATTCACGGTTCGAATGCGTCCTGGAAGGTGTCATCTTGTAGTTCTCGGGGTGTACATTCCGATTTGAGGGATGTTCGCGTCATCTGTGACGTCATCAGTGACGTCATCGGTACGAGTAGTAGCGAAAGTGGCCATTTTCGGGCAGTACATGAAGGTATTTGGGGTCGAGATGGGCTATTCACGGTTCGAATGCGTCCTGGAAGGTGTCATCTTGTAGCTCTCGGGGTGTAGATCCCGATTTGGGGATGTCCGCGTCATCTGTGACGTCATCAGTGACGTCATCAGTACGAGTAGTAGCGAAAGGGGGCATTTTGGGTGCTATGTAGGGGTGTGTTTGGGGTAGAGAGGCACCATCCTTGGTTCGAATGGGTCGTGGAGGGTGTCAAAGTGAAGCTTGGGTGGGGTAGAGTCAGAATGGCGTGTTTTTGAATGCAAGTCGCGTCAATCTGCGCATGCGCAGTTGGTTGTAGTAAGTAAAGTGGCCATTTTGGGGCAGTACATGAAGGTGTTTGGGGTAGAGAGGACCATCCTTGGTCCGAATGCATCGTGTGAGGTGTCATTTTGTTGCTCTCGGGGTGTACATTCCGATTTGAGGGATGTCCGCGTCATCGGTGACGTCATCGGTACGAGTAGTAGCGAAAGTGGACATTTTCGGGCAGTACATGAAGGTATTTGGGGTCGAGTTGGGCTATTCACGGTTCGAATGGGTCGTGTGAGGTGTCAAAGTGAAGCTTGTGTGGGGTAGAGTAAGAATGGTGTGTTTTTGAATGCAAGTCGCGTTAATCTACGCATGCGCAGTTGGTTGTAGTAGCGAAAGTGGACATTTTCGGGCAGTACATGAAGGTATTTGGGGTCGAGAGGGGCTATTCACGGTTCAAATGCGTCGTGTGAGGTGTCATCTTGTAGCTCTCGGTGTGTACATTCCGATATGAGGGATGTTCGCGTCATCTGTGACGTCATCGGTGACGTCATCGGTACGAGTAGTAGCGAAAGTGGCCATTTTCGGGCAGTACATGAAGGTATTTGGGGTCGAGATGGGCTATTCACGGTTCGAATGCGTCGTGTGAGGTGTCATTTTGTAGCTCTCGAGGTGTACATTCCGAGTTGAGGCATGTCCGAAGCATCTGTGACGTCATCAGTGACGTCATCAGTAGGAGTAGTAGCGAAAGTGTACATTTTGGGGCAGTGAAGGAAGGTATTCGGAGTAGAGAGGAACCATCCTTGGTCCGAATGCGTCCTGAGAGGTGTCATGTTGTAGCTCTCGGGGTGTACATTCCGAGTTGAGGGATATCCACAGCATCTGTGGCGTCATTGGTGACGTCATCAGCACGAGTAGTAGCGAAAGTGGGCATTTTTTAGCAGTGAAGGATGTTATTTGGTGTAGAGATGGACCATCCGCGGTGCGAACGCGTCGTGTGAGGTGTCATCTTGTAGCAACGCCCACCAAAGCCATTCTTAATGCTTCAACGCCCTGGTGAAATAGCTCAGAAGCTCTGATATTCCATGGAATTGTCACTAATTCTTCAAAATGCAGTGACGCCCTCGACGCCCGTCGTTACGCTTTAACACTCTAACATAACACTATGATATAGACCGGAGAGAGAACAACAACAGCAACACGGATGACACATGAGAGAACAACAACAACAAGAAGTTTTTTTCATATAGTTTATTCTCCCCAATGTTACATCATACCCACGCTGGGGGAGCCGCGTTGGGTATATTTACAATTCAAGAAGATTCTTGAGGCCACCATTTGCATGTTTTATATTCGTTCCTGTCCGTTAGATGTATTCTTGTCCAATCAGAAGTCTCCATTTCAGAAAGTTCCATCTCCGGCCATGTTCGCTCTGAACCGTTTATTCTAATCACCGTCGGGCAGACCAGGATACCGTTGAGGCAACATATCCTCAGATAGTTGTTTGCGCATTCTGAGAATCTATCAGTGCATGGGTGAATACTTTCATCCGATGGGGGTGGTGGTCAGTTTAACCACGAAGAACGTAACATTGGTTACCCTCTCCACTATCCATTTGGTGTTGGGGCGTTGTTGTTGGGCCCATTCCAAGGGATCCACGGTGGCCAGGTTCTCCAGCATCGTCTCTAGCGACGCCCGGTTAATGATGGTAAACGGTTGGTCAAATACTCGGATGTTACTGCTCGGGTAAAAGTATCGGACTTGATCTGTCTCCTTATGCTGCAGCACATAACCAAACGCCAGATTTAATTTGAAGGACGTTGCTTGGTCATTGAAGATGACTTCCACGTAGCTGCGTAGACGGGCGAGGTCGGTCAGTCGAAAATTGTAGATATCTTGAATAGGGCGATGACGGTGGAAACAGTGCCGTATCATGGTCCAATGGCGCCGATAGATGTCACTCACCGGATGGTCGTCCTGTAGCAGATCGCTAGGGGCATCCACTGCATCTTCCGAAAAATGTTCGATGTCGTCAGGCGTATGACTCGAAACCGTAACGCTGGGGTCCGGCTGGATATCCAGGGCCTCCTGGACTGTGGGTATAGGCGGGCTCTTCGTCATCGCATCACCAGTGGCGTTCGTCTCCCCGGGTTCATCTTCTCTGGCTCTGACCTTCCGCGGCTCCTCTTTAGTAGAATGTTGTCGCCCGAATCGTGGAGAAGGGGCATGAATCAAACGTTGGTGCTGTCTTAACCGAATGGGGCGTTTGAAGAGTCGACCACAATCGTTACATTGTACCGTCACACCCTCGTGGAGTGCCTTCTCATGGCGCAGTAAATTATCCTCCCGATTGAATGATCGTGCACAGATTATACAAGTATATCGTGCATCGTTGTGGGAGGAGGCCTCGTGACGTCGTAAACTTTCTATTCGAGCAAACTGCTTCTGGCAAGTTGTGCAAGTGAACATCTTGGTGGTTGACAGAGTGTCTGATGAAACAGCCAGGCCGCTTCCCTTTTATAGAACGCTAGCTGGTGATTAGCACACTCAGTTCAACTATCCCCAAGTCGAGGGCCGAGCCGTGACATCTTCGGTAACCTCCGTGTCTCTTCGGTCATCTCCGTAACGTCAACGATCAACATGTAGACATATAGAGTATGTACGCCATGTTATGGTATTCATCAGTGCATGAGTGACGCATTCAGCCGATGGGGGTGGTCGGTCAGCTTGGTAACGAAAAACGTAACATTGGTTACCCTCTCCACTATCCACTTGGTGTTGGGGTGTTGTTGTTGGGCCCATTCCAAGGGATCCACGGTGGCCAGGTTCTCCAGCATCGTCTCTAGCGACGCCCGGTTAATGATGGTAAACGGTTGGTCAAATACCCGGATGTTACTGCTCGGGTAAAAATATCGGGCTGCTTGGTCTGTGTCCTTATGCTGTCCACCCCCGCACACCACCAACACCACCACCAACGCCACCATCAACGCCACCAACGCCACCATCAACGCCACCAACGCCACCACCAACGCCACCACCGGGCGTCAACGCCCGGTGGTGGTGGTGGTGGTGGTGGTGGCCGGAACTGACCTTTGACCCCGGCGCGCGCGGTGTTAAGGTTTCCACCGTGCGGTGGAAACCTTTGCGCGCCGGGGTCAAAGGTCAGTTCCGGGCACCACCACCACCACCACCACCACCGGGCGTTGACGCCCGGTGGTGGCGTTGGTGGTGGCGTTGGTGGCGTTGATGGTGGCGTTGGTGGCGTTGATGGTGGCGTTGGTGGTGGTGTTGGTGGTGTGCGGGGGTGGTGTTGGTGGAGTCGGTGGTAGTGTGTGTGTGGTGGTGGTGGTAGAGTCTTTAAATATAGGAATGAACATGTGTCCATCATCTGTACATATGTATTGGTCACACACACACATGCATGCACACACACACAGACACATACACACAGACGCAGACACACAGGTAAACAGACACACACACACACACACACACACACACACATGAGTGAGTGAGTGGTCATATAAGGTCGTGTGTACACCAGGTCATTGAGTGCACTTGACCTGCATCCTTTTCATGTTGTCGGATCATGTTTAGACATGTTGGGGTATGACGTCACTTTCGATGTGAATTGAAGGAAAGGAGATGGTACTGACCTGTTTGTGGGGTTCGTTTGACTGTGCTAAAAATAGGTCACCAGCTAGCGTGCTATAAAACGGAAGCGGCCTGGTCGTTTCGTCAGACACTCTGTCAACCACCAAGATGTTCACTTGTACTACGTGCTCGAAAGCATTCACTCGTCTGCACGACTTGCGCCGCCATGAGGGTACCAAGCACGAAGGAACCGCCGGGCATAGCTGTACGATATGTACACTGTCGTTTCAGCGCCCAGATCATTTACAGCGCCACACACGTGCACGCCATGAAGTACCCAAGCGTCCATGCGAAGAATGTGGTCGGATTTTCAAACTGGCCAGTCAGTTGCTGCGACACCAACGCACACGACACCCTGTTCTGCAGCCACGTCTGCAGGTAGAAGAGTCCGTAGGCACCAGTATCGAGAAAGCGGGAACTCCCACCCATCGCACGAGGGTTGAAGATGATGATGTCGCCCTAATTCAACGGTCAAATTCCGACGACAAGACATTGGGCCAGATTTTGCACGACGAGGAGAGCAAAGTACACTTCGTGGACGAACCCATACATGTTCCTAGCGATCTGTTACACGAACACCATCCAGTGAGTGACATCTATCGGCGCTATTGGCACATGATCCGGCACTGTTTCTACCGTCATCGCCCCATTCAAGATATCTACAATTTCCGACTGACCAACCTCACCCGCCTACGCAGCTACGTAAAAGCCATCTTCAACGATCAAATTACGGCCTTCAAGTTGAATCTGGCGTTTGGTTATGTGCTGCAGCATAAGGACACAGACCAAGCAGCCCGATATATTTACCCGAGCAGTAACATCCGGGTATTTGACCAACCGTTTACCATCATTAACCGGGCGTCGCTAGAGACGATGCTGGAGAACCTGGCCACCGTGGATCCCTTGGAATGGGCCCAACAACAATGGATAGTGGAGAGGGTAACCAATGTTACGTTTTTCGTTACCAAGCTGACCGACCACCCCCATCGGCTGAATGCGTCACTCATGCACTGATGAATACCATAACATGGCGTACATACTCTATATGTCTACATGTTGATCGTTGACGTTACGGAGATGACCGAAGAGACACGGAGGTTACCGAAGATGTCACGGCTCGGCCCTCGACTTCGGGATAGTTGAACTGAGTGTGCTAAAAATAGATCACCAGCTAGCGTTCTATAAAAGGGAAGCGGCCTGGCTGTTTCATCAGACACTCTGTCAACCAC